>CM034156.1:217274621-217451313 GCA_019776745.2 Taxus chinensis | reverse complement strand
CTAAACCCTTAGATGTAAACCTTAAACCTTAAACCCTAAACCTTGAGCCATATACCATATACCATATACCATAAACCCTAAACCCTAAACCCTAAACTATAAATCTTAAGCCATAAACCCTAAAACCTAATTCAAAAACCCTAAATTGTAAAATCCCTAAACCCTAAACCCTAAACCCATAACCTTAAACCCTAAACCCTAAACCCAAATCCATAATCTCTAAACCCCTACATATTAATCCTAAACCCCAAATCCTAAACCGAAACTCCTATATCCTAAACCCTTAACCCTCTAAACCCTAAACCCCTAGCCAAAAAACTAAAACCCAAAACCCAAAACCCTTAGTCCTAAACCCTAAACCCTAAACCCTAAACCTTAAACCGTAAACCATAATCCATAAACAATAAACCCTAAAATGTAAAACATAAACCATAATCCATAAACCCTAAACCATGATCCCTAAACCATAAATCCTAAAACCTAAAACCTAATCATTATACTCTAAACACTAAACCCTTAGCCATAAACCCTAAACTCTAAACCCTAAAACCTAACCCATAAACCAAACACACTAATCCATAAACCATAAACCTTAGAACCTAAACCCTAAACCCTAAAACGTAAACCCTAAACCCTAAACCCTAAATCTTGAGCCCTAAACCCTAAAACCTAATTCCATAACCCTAAATTGTAAACCCCCTAAACACTAAACCCTAAACCCATATCCCTAAATGCTAATCCCTAATCCCTAATCCCTAATAACTAAACCCTATGCCCCTAAACCCTAAATCCTTATCCCTAAACCATAGTCACAAAACCTTAAACCCTGATTCCAAAACCATGAGCCCTTAACCCTTAGCTCTAAACTCTAAACTGTAATCCCTAAACCCAAAACCCTAAACTCTTAGCCCTTAATATTAATCCATAAACCCCAAACTCTAAACCCCAAGTCTTAAACTCTAAACCCTAAAACAAAAACCTTAAACCCCAAACCCTATGCCCTAAACCCTTAACCCTAAACATTAGAAATGTTAAACCATAAACTCTAAGGCCTTAGAACTAAACCCTAAACCCTAAACCCTGAGCCCTAAAACCTACCCACTATACCGTATACCCTAAACACTATATTCTAATCCCTAATCCATAAACTATAAAACCTGAACCATAAACCCTAAACCTGGAGACCTAATCCTTGAACACTAAACCTTAAACCCTAAACCATAAAGTTTAATATTTTAGCCCTTAACCATAAACCCTAAACATTGAGCCCTTAACCATAAACCCTAAACCATATAAACCTAAGCCCTAAAACCTAAACTCTAAACAATAAACCCTAAACCCTAAACCATAAAACATGATCCCTAAACCTTAAGTTCTAAAGCTTAAACCCTAAACCCTAAACTATAAACCCTTAGAACTAAACCATGAACCTTAAACCCTAAACCCTAGACACTGAGCCCTAAACCCTAAAACCTAATCCCTAATCCATAAACCCTAAACCATGAACACTTAACCTAAAACCCTAAACCCCAAACCCTAAAACCAAAACCTTAAGCCCTAAACCTTGAGTCCTAAACCCTACATTCTAAAACCTAATCCCTAAATCCTAAGCCCTAAACTCTAAACCCTAAAACCTAAACCATAACCCTAAAATTTGATCCCTAAACCCTAAACCCTTATCCATAAAACCCTATTGCTAAACCCTAATCCCTAAACTCTAAACCCTAAACCATAAACCATAAATCTTAAACCGTAAACCCTAAATCTTGATCCCTAAAACCTAAACCCTAAATCCTAAGCCCTAAACCCTAAAACCTAAAAATTAAATAAAAAACCCCCTAAACCTTAAACCATGGCACCTAAACCATAAATGCTAAACTCGAAACACTAAACACTAAACCCTAAACCCTAATCCCTAAACCCTAAAACCTAAACTCAAAACCCTAAACCCTAAACCCTAAACCCTCAACCCCTAGCCATAAATAAATAAACCCTTATCCCTAAATTCTAGCCACTAACTGTTATCTAAAATTCACCCCCCAGGGTTAATTTGATAACATGCATTAGAATTCTCAAGTCCTAGGTAAATGGATTGATTCAAGGCAAAAATCATGTTTCTAGGGTCCCCTCAGATTTTTTCTAACTCCCCTGGCCGAAGAAGGAAAGAGCAAGCTTTGAGGAAAGGTGAAAAAAAGTGGCAAAAACAGGCTTGGGCTAGGAAAAATTGTGAAAATTGGCTAAGTCCTAGTCCTCGCAGCAGTCTGGGACATTTGGGACATCGAGGCGTGGATTGGCCGAAAAGCCTCCAGGTGGCCTGCTAAGCAAAGGGACATCTGGGACATCGGGACACGTGGGACATGGAAAGCTGGTTCAGCTGAAGGAGAAGAAAATCGACTAACTACTCTGGGACATTTGGAACAAATAGACGTGAAGGGCTCGAACTGCCCGGTTCGGCTGAAAAGGAAAAATTCAGCACTGGGACAGTTGGGACAAAGGGATGTGTGGGATGCAGATAGCTGAAGGAGCCGAAAGCCAATCAAGCAATGCCACGTGTCATCAGCCGAATGAAGGAGCAAGGAAGCCCATTTCGGGCAGATCGGAAGTTTTTGTCCCAAACAACATTGGGACATCCGGGACAAATGGACGCGGTGGATGCGAAAAGCCGGCAGACCCAAATACCATTCAAATCACGACACGTGTCACAAGGGAGAAAGTCCAAAAGTCAAAGGGTGAGGTTTCAAGCACTGACCCGAACCAATGAAATAGTGCCACGTGTCTAAGTTTAAGGGCCCACAAGGAAATTTCAAAGGAAAGCCTGTGGAAAGATGGAGGAGAGAGAATTGCTCAGCGAATCAGAACCTACCACATGTCATCCAAGTGGCAGAGCACCGGGAAAGTTCAAATATTTTTCCCGCCAACCTATTTTTGCCTGTTTTTGCCCTAAATCTTCAGATCATCATATCTTTTGATCCAGAGCTCAGATTTACATGTTCTTTATATCAATAGAAAGCTGGTGAAATTCTTTGCATGATTCCAGGGTTAATCTAGCATTGTGGTTTAATTTGGAGAGAGAAATTTGAGAAACAACTCTGACACGTGTTCATGGACAGAAGTAACGCTTCAAGAACCAGCTTTAATGCAGCAGACAGTTCACCATTTCTGTTAGATAGCCCGCCATTTTTCCAGGATCTACCGCTTCTACCATAATGAGATGATTTTAAATTTGACCTAGAAGTGGTTGGGGCAGATTCTGGATTTCCTCTCTCTTCCCTCTCTCATTCTTTCTATATATTGTAAAGAGGGGCTTCTTAAAAAAGGGTCAAACATTTTCTATTTTGCTCCTCCCTTTTTCTCCTATCAAGTGAATTTGTGGAGTTCGAACCTCTCATTTGAATTGTAATACGACTCTACCTCTTGGAATTCTGTAGTGTATTGTATCAATATTTGGAGCAAGTAATACATGTCTGTGGATGATTCTCACCCCTCTCTGTGTTCATTTTTGCATCCTCCTGGTCTTTCACTGCAAGTTATGTTATCTGTACATGATCTTATATCACATTTGAATGGTCTGTGTTTACTGGCAAGATAGGTGTTCTTCATTCCTCGGTGCATCACCATTTTTAGTTAGTTTCAATTTTTGCATTTCTATCCCTGTCCCCTGGCAATTTAGAGTAGGATTAGGATATGAACCTCTATAGTTTTGCAAAATATAGATCTAAATCAGAGGATTTTGAGGAACTAGCCTCTAATCTAGAGATTCCTCTCTCAGTTTCACAAGTCCCCACACTTGGAGAGAGGTTTCCATGTTGTGCAATCACACTGGATGCTAGAGTGATCAACCTAGAAGACTGATCTACATCCAGGGGTGCTGTGAGCCTGCAACAATAGTTTTTGCACGCCCTGTGGGACTAGAGTTCTCATTTTTATTGTAGTAGGGTTGATTTGCATCTTCTACATTTTTCTTGCTTAAAAAGAGCTATTATTTTCATATCTGGCGACTCCAAGGGGAAGAATCAACTGGTTCGAAGTGTAGGCCTGAAAACTCATGAGAAGAATCACCACAAGGTCGAGAGTTGGAGAAGAAGAAGTGTTGTTTGATTACCTGCAATTATCTTTGAGAAGAAGGAAAAGAGGAAGAAGGATTCAAAGGTCTCCATCTCCACCAAAGAGGACTCTCTCAACTCCTCCACCTGGTAGGCCTTTCATTCAGTCAACAAGGGTTTGAAGACCAATAAGAATGGCTCAAAACAATCCCTACGTTAACTTCACAGGAAGAAGCCCACTTTCTCTCAATGCACAACATCGAGTTCCTATTGTAGCCTTGAAGAACATTCCCTACTTCACTGGAGAAAATCAGACTACTCCAGGTGATCATGTTAAATATATTGTTAACCTTTGTATAATCCATGAAATCAATGAAACGTAAGTGGTTGTCAAGTTACTGGCATCTTCATTCAAGGGTAAAGCATTGCAATGGTTTAGGAGCCTTGGAGCTGGTTCTATCACAAACTAGAATCAGCTGTGTATTGCACTTCATGAGAAATTTGGAGAGAAGGGAGACAACTTGTCTCTTTTGGAGTAGATGACAACCATCAAGAGAGCTCCCAATGAGCAGCTGACTGATTTCAACTTCAGATTTCAAAAAACTTGGGAGAGGATTCTAGTGGTAGTCAGGCCAACAACAAAAGGTTCTTTTCTCTACTATCTCAAAGCTTTAAATTCTGATATTTCTATATTAATTAAATCTATGGGAGGCACAACTATCCCTATGGCATATAGCATTGCCATTAGGGATGAAAATTGTTTGATCCAAGTTGGCAAACTTGCCCCTAGACCTCGCATGCCACTGTTTCCAAGTTTAGAGAATCCAAACACCAGTCAAGCACCTAATTTGGCTCCTTCTCCCACTCCTAGAAATCAGAGTTCGAATGAAGCTTCCACTTCTTCCCCAAGTGCCCCAAATGAGCTTCAAGAAGTCATGAAGGAATTGAAAAACCTAGGAAATGAGCTAGTTACTCTCAAGAGGCAACAAGCCCAAGGTTTCAGACCTTCTTATCAACCCCAAGCTCAACCTAATAGGCAGCCATACCGACCACAAAAACCACCTAATCTAGTTGCAAATATGAATCAAACAAGGCCTCCTGCCAATAGACCATTCCAGCCCTATAATCTAAATGCCATATCTACCTCTAAGGCATTAGTGCCAACACAGAACAACATTGCTCAGGAATATGATTGGTGTTTTCCATGTAATGAGCCTCATAACCAATCCATGTGCTTCAATGGTGCTCTCAATCAAGCATTGATGGTGATAACTACTGGTGTGGAGGGTGAGGGAAGTTAAGGAAATAGCCAACAACAAGAAACATTCCAACAACAATCAGCCCCAAATGACACCACATTGGTGAACTGGCAAGTAAAGGATTTCTGCGGCATGAATCAGGCAGTTTCTCAAGGTGTTGCAGCCAACACAAGGTCAAAAAGGAGAAATTTGGGTGAAGAACAGCCATTATCCCCAGCCAATCCACAACCTCCCATGGTTCCACAAGTTATTGGCAAGCAAAGTCCCATTTCAAATGCACAAGGGCAGCCAAGAGTAGCCCCTAGGCCAACTCAAGTGCCAGCTGTTGCTGCCCACATACAAGGAGTAAATGTGCAAACCAAGGGACAACAGAGAGATCCTTCATCACCATTCAGTATCATTGATCAGATGAAGAAGACATACATCAATATATCTATGTGGGAATCCCTATCCATCCCAGGCCAAAGAGATCTACTGCAATCTTCCATGAAGGATTGGCCAGCTTTGAATCAGCAGGTTTAGATGCAAGACAAAGTGCTTACAAATGCTGCCTAGCCTGAAGGAAGTCATGGAGCACAACAAGGTAAAATGTTGAAGCCCCCTCCTTTCTATGTTTCATTAATCATTGGAAATCAGCTAGTGCACAATTGCATGATTGATTCTGGGGCAAGTAGTTCTATCATGCCCAAACAAATAGCTGATCAGTAGGGCTCCAGTATGAAATAACATCCAAAGGGGTAGTATAGTTAGATGGAACAGCAATAGCAAAAGTTGGAGTGATTAGAAATTTGAGTCTTACCTTGCATGCATGTCCAAATGTTGTTATTTTACAAGATGTATCAGTCATAGACCTTCCACCACTCTTTACATTGTTCTTGTCAAGAGACTTCACTGCTAAAATTGGAGGCTATCTTTCAGTGGATTCATCTCACATGCTATTCAGAACGAGGTATGGAACTAAGGCTATAATTAGGTTAGAACCTATTGCAAACTTCCATATTGAGCCTTACACTCCAAGTCAGATTAATGCCAATTGCTCAGCATTTGATCAAGAAGATCACCCTAGCACTGATGAGGCTGACACCAAGATTGGAAGCATCCCGGATCTAACTCTTGATGAATGGGCAAACAAGATACATGCTTTTGATCCCTATCAAGAATTAGAAGAAACTGCGCTAGGAGTTTATTGTTTACATGAAGAGAATCAACCTCTCCCCAGCATCACCAAGCCAGATCATAAAGACAAGAATGAAGTATGGCAATTGTTCTTTGATGGGTCAAGGAGTATACAAGGTGTAGGAGGAGGAGCTATGCTCATTTCACCACAAGATATAAGGTATTACTCAGCCTTCCGTTTCCAGTTTTCTTGCTCAAACAACACAGTTGAGTATGAAGCTTTAATTCATGGACTGCACTAGGCAATGAAGAAAGGCATCAGGAATTTACAAGTATTTGGTGATAGTGAGCTGATTGTAAACCAAGTCAAAGGGAAAAATGCTGCCAAAAATGATCTATTGAAGAACTACAAAAATTAGGTATGGGATCTTATTGAAGATTTTGAAGCTTTTAGCATCAATTCCATCCCAAGAAAAAAGAATGAAGCCACTGACAGACTGGCAGCAATTGGGGCTGCATTTGACGTTGTATAAAATATCAAAAGTGAAAATCCTCATCCTCATATCAAAGTGGTTGTGAGACCAGCTGTTCCAGATAATAACACCAGCTGGCAGGTTTTTGAGAATGATCAACAGATTGTCAATTTCTTACAAGAAGAGGCTAAATTCTCAGCTAGGAATCAAGACAAGCTGCATCAGTAGTATGGTGACCAAGTGGTGCAGCTGAGAACTAACAAATTACCAAAGGGCCTCATAAACTTGGAGTCAATCTTCAGCCCGAATGATCAGTTCTGGAAGGAGAAAGCAAACAATCAAGTAAAGGGTGAAGATTCAGAGCCTATTTTAGTGGAAGAAGGCAAAACATTGTAGATTGGAAAAGTAAGTACCTCACAAGAGAAATCTGATTTTGTTCAGCTTTTTCAAGAGTTCCTAGATGTCTTTAATTGGACTTACAAAGATCTAAGAGGTTTCAACCCAAAGATGGCACAACATACTATTGAGCTGGATCCGTAATCCAAGCCTGTCAGGCAAAAGCAAAGGCTAGTGAATCTCCATATTGAACCTCTCACGAGAAAAGAGTTAAGCAAGCTTATTGAGGCCAGTATCATCTTCCCCATCAAACACTCAAGTTGGGTCGCCAACTTAGTCCCAGTCAGAAAGAAGAATGGAGAGATCAGGTTGTGTGTCAACTTCAGAGACTTGAATAGAGCCTCTCTCACGGATCATTATCCACTCCCTTCCATGGAGCAAATATTGCAGGTTGTAGCTGGTTTAGAAAGGTTTTCACTACTTGATGGCTACTCAGCCTACAATCAGATTATGGTGAGGGAGGAAGATCATTTCAAGACATCCTTCACAACCAAATGGGGAACATATTCCTACAAGAAGATGCCATTTGGCCTATCAAATGTTGGAGCCACTTTCCAAAGGGCAATGGATATGGCATTCAAGGGGTTTATCAATGAAATAGTTTTGATATATCTTGATGACATCACTGTATTCTCCAAAAATGTAGTGGATCACCTTTTTCATCTGAGGTAGGTATTTCAGAGGTGTAGAAGATTTAGGGTATCATTGAATCCCAAAAAATGCATATTCTTGGCTCATGAGGGAAAACTTCTTAGCCATATTGTTTCAAAAAAGGGATTGATGATTGACCCAGAAAGAGTTGAAGCAATTCAAGCGTTTCTATTGCCAAGTCATAAGAAGGCTCTTCAAAGCTTCTTAGGAAGGATCAATTTTGTCTGCAGGTTTGTCCCAGATTTTGCAGCCCTTGTCAAGCCCATCACCAAAATGTTAAAGAAGAGCATGGCTTTTAAGTGGACAGCAAAAGGCAAGGAGAGTTTTGAAGCAATCAAAGAAGCTATCACTCAAGCACCAACTCTCATCAACCCAAACTTCTCCAAGGATTTTATCCTCTATGCATTTGGAGGTGATGATAGTATTTCTGCCATTCTGGTGCAGCAGAATAAAGATAATGATGAGCATCCGGTTTCCTTCTTCAGCCAGAGCCTAGATGACTGCGAGGTGAGGTACTCTTTTATTGAAAAGCATGTACTTGCAGTAATCAGAAGCTTGAAGAAATTCAAGCATTTAGTCTCAAACAACAAGGTCCAGTTGCTGGTCTCACATGCTGGGGTTAAGGACTTCCTCCTCAATAAGGATTTGAATGAGAAAAGGGCAAGTTGGATCACCCATGTCATGGAGTATGAAATTGAGATCAAGATCACTAAGCTGGTAAGAGGGAAAGGATTGTGTGAGCAGCTAGTTTTGGGGAAGCAAAAAGAAGTATGTAACAAAGAAGAAACTGTTTTGATAGTCCAGGACAGCCATGAGCCAAGTGGCAATCATGAAGAAGACAATGCTTCCCCCACTCCTTGTTGGACCCAATGTATTATGCACTTCCTAGGCATAGGCCTATGCCCTTCAGAGATGAACAAGACTGAAAGGAGACACTTCAGATTGTAGGCTGTCCCGTATGCCATTGTTTATGGAGTTTTGTTTAAGAAAGATGTGAATGGAGTGCTGCTGAGATGCATTAGCACAAATCAGATTCAAAGGGTGTTGGAAGAGTTTCATGGTGGACTAGCTAGTGGCCATTTTGCACCAAGAGTGACGCCTCTAAAAATCATGAAAGCTAGTTATTATTGGCCTAAAATCTTCAGTGACTGCTATGCATGGATCAAGAGGTGTAAGAATTGTGTATTCTTCACAGGAAAAGAGAAGTTTGTTGCCCTTTCATTGCATCCAATCTCAGTTGACCAGCCATTCATGCAATGGGGTTTGGACTTCATCAGAGTCATTAATCCCATTTCAAGCCAAGGGCACAAATGGATTTTGACAGCCATAGCCTACTTCACCAAATGGATAGAAGCAGTATCACTCAAAGAGGCAAATGAGTCTAGCATCTTAGACTTTTATGAGAAAATAACAACTAGATTTGGTGTACCTGCTACAATAATCTCTGATAATGCATTGGCATTCATTGGATCTAGGGTGACTGAGTGGGTTGTCAAGAATGGTATTTACCTAAGCACTTCATCGAACTATTACCCTCAGGGTAATGGCTAGGCCGAGTCTACAAACAAGAACTTGTTGAGGATCATGAGGAAGACTCTTGATGAGAATCAGAGGGCTTGGCATACCAAAATGAAATCAGCCTTATGGGCTGATAGGATAACTCCCAAAAGATCCACAGGTAATTCTCCATTCAGGCTTGTCTATGGAAGAGAGGCAATCTTGCCCATGTCACTTGAGTTACCAACATTGGAACTCATGAAGCAGCTGGAGTTTCTTGAATTTGAGCCCATGGAGGTGAGGTATGCAGAGTTGATGGAGCTGCAAGAGATCAGAAATCAAGCATCCCAAGCAATGGAAAAGGATCAAGCTTTGATCAAGAAGACCTTTGATAGAAAGGCTAAGGATAGATCTTTTCAAGTTGGAGATCTAGTGTTGAAATGAGATGTGGACAGAGCAAAACTGGGAAGGCATTCAAAATTTGATGCCATTTGGAGTGGCCCATACATGGTCACAAAGGGCAAGAACAGCAATGCTTTCCAATTAGCCTCACTGGAGGGTGAAGAACTGCAGATTCCAGTCAATGGAATCTATCTCAAGCGTTGCTTCTAGAGGGAAGTTCACTACCTCTGTAAATATTAGATTAGATTTTCTTTCCTCCAAGTGCTTGTGCACATTGTTTTGTTGTAGGTTAGTCTTGTTTTCCCTAAGTGCTTTGGCACAACTTGTCATCCATGGAGATGTTTAGTAGTCCTTGCCTTCATCAGGTGACATTTCATCTTCCTCCTTGCACATTCTTAGTCAATTGGGATTCTAAACTGAATGTTTGATAACTCCATGCCCAATGGACTGCTTCTGGCTACTGGTCTTTTCACCTAGCAGGTAGGTACCCCCGCTGAGTCACCAATTGTTATCCAAAATTCACCCCCCAGGGTTAATTTGATAACATGCATCAGAATTCTCAAGTCCTAGGAAAATGGATTGATTCAGGGAAAGAATCATGTTTCTAGGGTCCCCTCAGATTTTTTCTAACTCCCCTGGCTGAAGAAGGAAAGAGCAAGCTTTGAGGAAAGGTGAAAAAAAGTGGCAAAAACAGGCTTGGGCTAGGAAAAATTGTGAAAATTGGCTAAGTCCTAGTCCTCGCAGCAGTCTGGGACATTTGGGACATCGAGGCGTGGATTGGTTGAAAAGCCTCCAGGCAGCCCGCTAAGCAAAGGGACATTTGGGACATCGGGACACGTGGGATGTGGAAAGTCAGTTCGGCCGAAGAAGAAGAAAATCAACTAATTGCTCTGGGACATTTGGAACAAATAGACGTGAAGGGTGCGAACCACCCGGTTCGGCCGAAAAGGAAAAATTCACCACTGGGACAGTTGGGACAAAGGGACGCATGGGACAAGGATAGCTGAAGGAACCGAAAGCCAATCAAGCAACGCCACGTGTCATCAGCCGAATGAAGGAGCAAGGAAGCCCATTTCGGGCGGATCGGAAGTTTTTGTCCCAGACAACATTGGGACATTCAGGACAAATAGACGCGGTGGATGTGAAAATCCGGCAGACCCGAATACCAATCAAATCACGACACATGTCACAAGGGAGAAAGTCCAAAAGTCAAAGGGCGAGGTTTCAAGCATTGACCCAAACCAATGAAATAGTGCCACGTGTCCAAGTTTAAGGGCCCACAAGGAAATTTCAAAGGAAAGCCCACAGAAAGGTGGAGGAGAGAGAATTACTCAGTGAATCAGAACTTACCACGTGTCATCCAAGTGGCAGAGTGTGGGGAAAGTTCAAATATTTTTCCCGCCGACCTGTTTTTGCCCTAAATCTTCATATCATCATATCTTTCGATCTAGAGCTCGGATTTGCATTTTCTTTATATCAATAGAAAGCTAGTGAAATTCTCTACACGATTCTAGGGTCAATCTAGAATTTTGGTTCAGTTTGGAGAGAGAAAATTGAGAAATGACTCTGACGCATGTTCATGGATAGAAGTAATGCTTCAACAACCAGCTTTAATGCAGCAGACAATTCACCATTTCTGTTAGACAGCCCGTTGTTTTACCAGGATCCGCCGCTTCTGCCATAATGAGATGATTTTGAATGCGACCTAGAAATGGTTGGGGTAGATTCTAGATTTCCTCTCTCTTCCCTCTCTCATTCTTTCTATATATTGTAAAGAGGGGCTTCTTAAAAAAGGGTCAAACATTTTCTATTTTTCTCCTCCCTTTTTCTCCTATCAGGTGAATTTGTGGAGTTCGAACCTCTCATTTGAACTGTAATACGACTCTTCCTCTTGGCATTCTGTAGTGTATTGTATCAATCTTTGGAGCAAGTAATACATGTCTGTGGATGATTCTCACCCCTCTCTGTGTTCATTTTTACATCCTCCTAGTCTTTCACTACAAGTTATGTTATCTGTACATGATCTTATATCACATTTGAATGGTCTGTGTTTACTGGCAAGATAGGTGTTCTTCATTCCTCGGTGCATTACCATTTTCAGTTAGTTTCAATTTTTGCATTTCTATCCCTACCCCCTGGCAATTTAGAGTAGGATTAAGATCTGAACCTCTGTAGTTCTGCAAAATATAGATCTAAATCAGAGGAGTTTGAGGAACCAGCCTCTAATCTAGAGATTCCTCTCTTAGTTTCACAAGTCCCCACACTTAGAGAGAGGTTTCCATGTTATGCAATCACACTAGATGCTAGAGTGATCAACCTAGAAGACTGATCTACATCTAGAGGTGCTGTGAGCCTGCAACAACACTAACATTAAAACCCAAACCCTAAACCCCTAGCCCTAAACCCTAAACACTAAACCTTAAACCCTAAATTGTAAACACCCTAAACCCTAAACCCTAAACCCATTATCCCTAAACCATAAACCCTAAAACTAAAACCTTGAGCACTAAACCCTAAATGCTAAACCCCTATCCTTATTTCCTAAACCCCAAACCCTAAACCCTAAACCCTTATCCCTAAACCATAAACCCTTAGCTCTAAGTCCTAAACCCTAAACCCTAAACCATAAACTATAAATCCTAAACCCCAAAACCCTTAAGTCTAAACCTTTAGCCCTAAACCCTAAACCCTAAACCTAAACCCTAAAACCTAAACGTTGACCCCTAAACCTTAAAACCTAAATCCTATTCTCTAAACACTAAACCATAAAATTTAAACCCTAAACCTTAAAATCTAAATAGAAAATTGTCAACCCCATAAACCTTAAACCTTAAACCCTAAACCCTTATCCCTAAAACCTAAACCCTAAACTCTAAGACTTGAGCCTTGAGTACTAAATCCTAAACCCCTAGACCTAAACCCCTAAACCTAAACCATAAACCTTGAGCCCAAAAAACTAAATCGTAAACATAATACCTTGATCCCTAAACCCTAAACCTTAAACTTTAAGCCCTAAACCCTAAACCCTATACCCTATACCTTATGATGGGTGTCATTATTCCCTTCATTTAATCAACTCTTTTTTTATGTCATATTCAAACCAGGGGTGGTGTCTAAAGCTATATGCAACAAGAAATCTTAGTGATCTAGTAATTGACTATAGGTATTTGTTTCTTTTTATATTTTCTGGGGGATTTTCTCAATTTCTTGAGGATTCCTTTGCTTAAACCTTATTGAAATATAACTATGAAAACTTACTAGAAGTAAACACTCTCTGTAGAAATAGATTGTTGGAAATAAACATGCATTTGCATAATAGAATAGATTACGGTAAGTAAACATGCATTAGAGAAA
This sequence comes from Taxus chinensis, assembly GCA_019776745.2. Classification (NCBI taxonomy): domain Eukaryota; kingdom Viridiplantae; phylum Streptophyta; class Pinopsida; order Cupressales; family Taxaceae; genus Taxus; species Taxus chinensis. The sequence continues at coordinate 217,438,122 of CM034156.1, read as the reverse complement.
TGAACACAATTACTTTGTAAATAAACACACAATTTGAGAATGATGAAAGTTGACTGTAATGAAAGAAGAATGTAATCTAGAAAACCTATAGGAACAAGTATACAACAAATTTTAACTTGATTAATCAAAAGCATTTACAAAATTATTAAATCTATACTATTTTATTTGGAAATATAATTAACAATAAAATGAAGATCTTGGTTCTTGGAAGAGTGGGCCCTTGCTCTACCTTGAAACATGATTTGAAAAATTAATATAATCTCAAAACTGGAATGGTTATTTTATTGATAAAATGTTCTGCATTACAAAAACTTATTGTTTATTTTTATCTCTTTGTCTTTGTAAATGTATATATCTATATCTCGGTCTATATATATTTATCTATTTACATGTATGTATATATATATACTTCTTCCACATGTGTATTTAAAACCATAGTTGTCAACCTGATTCAGATAGAACCAAGTCATGCCCAAAATATATTTTGATTTGGATCATGGTTGGATGTACTATTGTATGATAGTTACCCCTAGATCTACAAGTGTGAAGAATCAGAAATCTTCCTATCTACTCCTAATTGAAAGATTAAACCCTAAATCTAAAACCATAAACCTAAAGCCCTAAACCCTAACCTGTAAACCACTCAAACTAAAAACCCTACCTAAACAAGGAAACATAAATGCTAAGCCCTAAACCCTAAACCCTAAACCCTAAACCTTAAATTGTAAACCATAAACCATAAACAATAAACCCTAAACTATAAAAAATAAACCATAAACCCTAAATCCTAAAACCTAAACTACAAACCATAATATATAAACCCTAAACCATGATCCCTAAACCCTAAACCCTAAAACCTAAAACCTAATCCCTAAACCCTAAACACTAAATCATTAGCCATAAACACTAAACCCTAAACCCTGAGCCCTAAACCCTAAACCCTGAGCCCAAAATGCTAAATCCTAAACCCCTAGCACTAAACCCTTATCCCTAAGCCATATAACCTAAACCCTAAAAAAACTAAACCCTAAACCCTAAACTCTTATCCCTAAACCCAAATCCCTAAACCCTAAAACCTAAACCTTATCCCTAAACCCTAAACTATAAACCTTGAGCCCTAAACCCTAAACACTAAGCCCTAAGACCTATGCCTTAAACCATTAACCCTAAGCCCTAAGCCCTAAACCCTAAAACCTTAACCCTAAATTATAAACCCCCTAAACATTAAACCATAAGACCTAAGCCCAAAACCCTAAACCCTAAACTCTAAACCCTAAAAACTAAATAGTAAATCCTCAACCCTAATAATTAACCCCTAAACTAAAAACGCTAAACCCTAAACCCCCAAAACTCTAAATCCTAAAATCTTAAACCTAAATTGTAAACCGTAAACCGTAAACCCTAATCCCTAAACCCTAAACCTTGACCCATAAACCCTAAACCATAAACCCTTAACCATAAAAAATTATCCCCAAACCATATACCCTAAACCCTAAAACCTAAACCCTGAGCCCTAAACCCTAAACCCTAAACCCTAAAATATAAACCTTAAACCCTAAACCCTAAACCCTAAACTCTAAACCCTAAACCCTAAATCTCGAGCTAAAAAACTTAAACAGAAAACCCTATCTCTAAACCCCTACCCCTCATTCCTAAACCCTAAATCGTAAACCAAAAATCCAATAGCCTAAACCCTGAACCCCCTAAACCTTAAACCCCTAGAAAAAAAACTATAACCCAAAACCATAAACCCTGTTGGGCCCCTAAAATATTGACTAAGTATGAAGGTGCGTGGGCGTGTGAAACCCCAGTTATAGAATGGTGCATAAGGAAATAGAACATAAGAGAAAAGGCTCAAGGAAGCATATAGCATGTGCGACACGTGAAAGGAGATTGAGGAATTAGCTAATTTAAGCAAAAAAGGTAGAACACGTGAAAATCATGATCAGTTGTGCATAGATAACATGCCAGACTAGCATATAGCATGCGTGGCACATTAAAGGAGATTAAGGAATTAGCCAATTTAATTAACAAAGGTAGAACATGTGAAAAGCATGATTGATTATGCGTGGATAACATGCCAGCCTAGAAATAGGTGGCCCAAGAAAGAGCATGCCAGCAAAGGAATCTTCTAGAAGACCATCATGAGATGGAGTGGAGAGCTCAGGCCTGAGGAAACATGCTCGCTGAAGGATCACATTCGACACTTGGTGACAGATCTAAGGGCGTGGAAGGGTGAGTTGGTAGTTTGGGAAGGTGATAAATACAAGTGCCTGCAGACCAAAAAGAGGGAGAATGGGAATATAGACATAAGAGGAGAAGATAGGAGAGATACACATAGAGAGAGGTAACATGGGTGAAGATTTGCAAGATTACTACGAGTGGGGCTCTGATGCAGAAAAGAATGTACTGAGCTTATCATTATAATTTCTTTTCTATTTTTACATAGTTATACAAGCCTAGTGATGTGCATGACTCCAGTCTACCCTTTATGGATCTTTGTAATGAAATGATGAATACAATGAGGTTAACTATTGCAATTCGATATGAATATCAGTGGGTTTCATGTATATTTCATTCATAGAAGTTATCTTTCCCTTCATACTATGAATGAATGGTTGTAGCTTTCTTTCTGTTATATCATATGTTATGGAGTATTTTAAAACACATGGTTTGAAGAAGCTACATGGATCTGGAGGTCGTCCTGAGCCTTGTAATCCTTGTATGTCTAAAATTATTTCTTTAATACTCCTATACTAATCATTGATGAATGCTTCCCACTAAAACTCACATAAAAGAGAGACTCGGCACTCATGCATGCCTCAAATGAGTGCTCAGATTTTGCTAGGTGATAGGCTGGCATGCTTGGGATTCCTTCCTCTTATAATGGGAGTAAAATTGACTACATATTGGTTCCATTGCCAGGACCTCTTTTTGAAGTTGTAGTGGGATATAACATGCATCATGATCTATGTAAAGAGTAATGATGGATTGGTTAACATTGGAAAATGTTGAATCATGATTCAAGAGCACGGAGGATGAATTTTCCCAGAGATTTAGCAAGGGACCTAAGTTTGATACATGTAGATGGGTAGAGGATAATCTCTACCATGATATGTATGAGACTTTTTTCTGTTACTTCCTAGTAGAGTTATTTGGGTGGCTTTCAGCCTATGCATTTAGATCAAGTTGGTGTTATGGATCATGAATATGGACCAAAGAAGACTACCAAAGGTTGTAGAATACAGATCTGACATGGACCCATGCTGTAGATCACTAGTGGAGAGGAGTACTAGCTAGATACACTCTAGAATACACCATTTCCATGTATTCTTGTCCAGAGGTTGTTGAGTTTGAGTTTCTATGAGAACCTATGGGATCGTTTCTACATGCTATCTCTCTAGCTATGAAGATATTGATGGTTACCATGAGTTTAGAAGTGCTCCCAATGGCCGGTTAAACTATTCTGAGTGCTGGGTAAGGAAGTTTGGGTGGAGGAAGATGGTAGATGATATGACTAAAAATGAGAGGGAAGAAAGACAGCTCAAGTATGGTGAAGCACGTGAAAGGGAGATTACTAGATGATGTAAATTTTCTAGTGTGATGGATCTATGGAGATAGACATTACAGGAAGGAGTTGAGGTTCATATGGAGGACATGGAATTTGAGAAGTCTATGCTACCCCATCTTGGAAAGCGTGTGAGGGAGACCCCTTCAGATTCTAGTGAGAGTTCATCAAATGGAGAAAGGAGAGTAATTAGCACATATCTAAATCCACCCAGTGATTGAGCCCTGGTTTTTTCTTTTCCTGAACTAGGAAGAGGTATTGATCCAGTTGAAGCTAGTGGAAGAGATAGATCCATGCCTAGGAGATATAATTTTACATTCCCTTCTTCTATGGCTGCCCATATTCTATTATTTGGAGGATTTTTTTAACAAGGGGAAAGTGTACAAACTTTTGGTCTCACATCAAAGAGTGGCATGGGGTAACATAGCAGTGGTGGGGCACCATCACAGACCGTCAACACACAGTTCAGTGAGACCATGGGGGCATTTGGCATAGATTCTATAGGCCCGATTGGACCCAGTGGTTCTGGTGGATCTGGTGGCTCTAGAGGTATAGGACTCAGTGGACCTAGTGGATCAGGTGGTGGAGGAAACATCAGATGGAACCAAGGCTCTAGTTCAGGACAAGGACCCCAGCCACCACCTCAAGTTTTTTTTGAAATGTCTCTGCACTTACCAAATTATAGGGGCATTGAGGATTCTACAAAACATGTTCACAAGTGCGAACTTCTATGGCGCATGAAAGGTATCACAACCCCAGAATGAAATGTTAGGTAATTTTTAACCATGTTGCAAGGGTGCATGTATAGATGGTATAGAAAGTATGATCCTCATCAAATAGAGGTGGATTACACTACCTTAAAGAATGCATTCCTGTAGAGTGCCAAATTCCTGAGTTCGAGTAAAAAATCATTAGCGCTTTGAAGGAGATATAAAAAGGAATGGCAGAGAGTGTGCGGGAGTAAGATGCACACTTTAAGACTCTCTTTTATAAATTATCATATGATATACATCCTTCTCAGCATGCACAATGGTTTTTTGGAGGATTGATTAACCCTTTTAGAAGGGCCCTATCTCATAATACTTTCACAAATCCACATGAAGCATTAGAGGATGCCTTAAGCACCGAGGTCATTGGTAGTATTGATACTAGCGTTAGCCTATTCTTGGAGGCTCATATTGCTCCTTTGGCTAAATAGTTGGAAAATATATCTGCGAACTTGGTCCATGAGACTTGCAGTGGTTTATGGTACATAGATTGTGAGATAGAGGGGTACGTTAAGGATAACTTTCCTTAGAGGATGGTACACGTTGTAACATTAGATTGTGAAATATGTCATGGGAACCATGATGCCAGTAGATGTCCCTTGCTATAGCACATGATCAGAAAGAATGTATCTTGTTATTGCAATATTTTCACCTCCACGACCCATGATACTAAAGACTATAGGCTCATTAATACAATACATGAGGCCATTGATCATGGGGCATACCAAACTAGCATTTCCAGTAGTTCTAAAAATGATGATCACCATTATGAGGAGTGTGTAGATGGGGGCATGCAAGGAAAAGGTTTTCGAGGAGGATTATGTGGACAAGGTAACCATGGAGGAAGGAGTGAGTTCCCGTGAGGGAAATGTTTCAATTGTGGATCTATAGAACACTACAAGCATGAGTGCCCAGAATTATTGTAGTGCTCATGGTGCAGAAATAAGTGTAAGTATGAGGAGTTCCTAGAGTTATATGAGAATATGAATCAGTAGCACCAGAAGGAAAAAGTCACAACGATGGTCAACATCAAGAAGGTAGACATATAATGGATGCCTCAAGTAACATGAGATGAAGGTTTGGAGCCTATTTTGGTAAAAACAAGGGCATAAGCCACTTGCACAAGAGAGATACCAAGATAGAAGAGCTTCATTTCAAGAGAAGAGGTCATTTATAGAAAGTACCCAGACCCCGCACATTAGAAGGAGATATATCAAGACACCATGGATGTTATTCAAAGCTTGTAAGGTGAGATCCAGTGTCTAAAGGAGAAATCCAAGAGGGAGGAACAAGGAAGGAGGATCAAGGCTTAGAAAGATGACCTGGATGAGGTCAAGGAGGTGTGTAAAATGCTAAGGCAAGAGACCTATTAGTGCAAAATCACAGCACCCCTGGACGCACATCAGGCTTCTAGGTTGATGTTCAGGCATCCAGTGTGATTGCACAACATGGAAACCTCTCTCCAAGCATAGGACTTGTGAAACCGAGAGAGGAATCTCCAGATTAGAGGCTGGTTCCTCAAACTCCTCTGATTTAGATCTATATTTTGCAAAACTACAGAGGTTTAGATCCTATCCTATTCTAACTTGCAAGGAGACAGGGGCAGAAGTGCAAAAATTGAAACTAACTAAAGATGGTGATGCACCAAAAGGAGAATGTTGAACATCTATCAAAACTGCCATGGGACAAAGAGAGGTGAGCCATTGGGAAGGATGGACAGAAGCATCACAAACCCAAGGATAGATTTCACACAGAAAATGTCCCAAAACTCCATGAACACAGCTCCAAACCTGCAATGAACATTCAAACATGCATAGACACCTGCAATGAAGAGAGGCAAGAAGAAGACAAGCAAAAACAAGAGAGGATGGACAGATGCATCACAGAACACGTTTTGTTGCTCTAGAGGTTTGCACAGAACATCATTCCATTAATGGTAAAATGCAGGAACGCCATTACAGAGAAAGGGAGGAGGTTCCAACTCCATTTTCAACCCTAGAGAAGAAAAGAAGGGAGGGAAGAGAAGAAAGAATGAACAACTCTCTTTTCAAAATGAGCCAAATCTGGCTTTTACATTGCATGGGTCAAGCCCAGGGGACAAAAACGTAGGAAAACGCGCAAGCCCATTCCTCATGACTACAGGTGCATTAAATCAGCATGGATGATCTTACCAACCCATACCTTGTCACTTTGAGTGATTTTGGAGGAGAATACGACCCATTTGTATTAATTTGGCCACTAAAATGTCACTTCTGGCTGTGCAGAGGAAGAATGCGACCCATTAGCATTAAAACGAGTTGTTGAAAGGTCGCTTCTAGCCATTACCACACGTCAGAGCCGTTTCTTGATTTTCTCTCTTTAGACTGCACCAAAACTCGAGATTGATCCCAGAATCATGTAGAGCATCTCAACAGCTTTCCGTTGATATAAAGAACGTGGAAATCCGAGCTCTGGATCAAAAGTTATGGAGGTCTGAAGTTTTAGGGCACAAAACAGGAGAAAACATGTTTTGAAATCTTTCCCGCGCTCTGCCACTTGGACGACATGTGGCACGCTCTGATTGGACGAGAAATTCTCTCTCCTCCATCTTTCGGCAGGCGATCTTTTTTGAAATTTCCTTGTGGGCCCCAGCTTGGACACGTGGCGCCATTTCATTGGTTCGGTTCAGCGCTCGATAACTCGTCCCTTTGACCTTTTGACTTGTTCTCCTGTGAGGGACACGTGGCAGTTTCTGATTGGTCTTTGGCTCCTTCGGCTCCTTCGCGTACTTCACTTCCATTTGTCCCAGATGTCCCATTTGATTTTGGGGCCCTTTGTGCTCATTTCGGCCAGTTCAGGCATTTCGCGTCCATTTGTCCCAGATGTCCTATTTGACTTTGGACCCTTTGGGCTCATTTCGGCCGATTCGGCCGGTTCGGGCATTTTTGGCCCACTTGTCCGACTCTGCTTCGGACTGACTTGACTCTTTTCGGCTGGTTCGGCCGGTTCGTGCCTTTTTGTAACAAATGTCCCGTTTGCTCCCTTGAGTAGGACTTAGCCAATTTTCACACTTTTTCCTGGATCAACCTACTTGCCTTTCTGCAACCTTTTTTGCATTTTTTCAGAGCTTGCTCCTTCCTACTTGGACAGGAGAGTTAGAAAAATATCTGAGAGAACCTCAGAAACATGATGTTTGCTCTGAATCAATCAATGTGCCTGGGACTTGAATATTCTGATGCATGTTATCAAAATTACCCAGGGGGGGTGAAATTTTGGATAACAATTTGGCGACTCAGCGGGGTCATCTACCTGCTAGATGAATGATCAGTAGCCTGAAGCATCCATTGGGCATGGAGTCATGAGTTGCAACCTGCAACTGATTTGAACTTTGAAAACCTCCCCTCTGAGCCACTTGGAAACCACCGGGCATGGAGTTGTTCTCACCAAAACCACTGAAATGAACTGTGCCAGAGCAAAACCAGCAACACCAAAACTATGGTACAGAACTGAAAATCATACATGCCCCAAATGGAACATGCAGAGTGCGCACGAGCACTTCTTCTACTGAAAGCAAATCTACCTACTCTACTCTAGCTGGAAGCAAAGGCAAGCTAAACAAACCCTGCAACTGGTTGTGAGAAATAGCTTCCTTTCTTCAAAATTGGCAGCCATGCAATTGATTTGGCACTGATCATGGCTGTTTGGATGGATGGAAAATCAACAAGAAGCTGGTCTTCTATCCAAATCATCAAGGTATCAACTGAAAAATCCAATACCTCTTTTAGTTGCTCTGCATTTGGATTGGAGAGGTATGGCAGCTGATCCTTGGTACTTTGTAGCTCATCCTCATGCTCAGAAGCAAGCATGACTAGTTGTGGCTTCTCCTTTGGCTCCAATGAAGCCAAATACCTGATTGGGAAAGGTATGGTCCTTTGAGTATGCCCATTGCTGTGATTTTCAACTCCAAGAATGGAGTCTTTGTAGACCCTCTTGAATGGATGATGTGGAAGAAATGGTGAAATTATTCTGTCCTTTCTCTTCCTCCAATGAAGAAACAGGGAAGATTAGAATCTTCCAATTTTGATTCCAAAGGGCTTGTTATAAGATGCAGGCTGCTGTAAATGAAAGTTCTCCTTCATGGCAGCAGGCTCTTGTGTTTGGAATGTGGATGATGAAAGAGAGAATGGTGAAAACTCAACCGACTCTTCTCCATCAAAACAGTCCTCCAAATCTGACAGGTAAACTACATCATTGTTGTCCTACTGTTCATGTTCAACTTCCTCCATGGTGTCCTCTTGATCTGCAACTTGACCACCATGGTTTCCTTCACTCTCCAATATTGAGTTTGAGAGATCAAACTCCTTTTCAGTAATAGAACTTGAGAGAGATGAAGTGGAAAGAAGAACTGAAGGTTCTTCTGTAGCCTGCTTTGTGCTCAAAGCCCTTGGATTTGCACTTTTCTCCTCTACAGCTAGAATGTGCTCCTCTTCTTTTGGATTTGGAGCAGCTTCTCCTTCCTCCAATGTTTGAAGAGCATCTCGCTCTTGATTGAACTCCTCCTCCAGCATGAAAGGTTTTTCAAGTCAACCTCTTCAATTTGTTGCTCTAGAGGACTAGTTGGGACTGCAAGATCTTCTTCTCCAAAAAAATCAGTCCTCACCACCATTTGTTCAACCTCAGCCTCTTCTGTAGGCGTAACCATCAAGGGGATCTTTGTCATCCCAAATCTAAGAGCCCAACTCTTCATACTGTCTGTCACTTCTTTTCTTTTTGGCTCTTCCTCTTGTTGTCCTTGATGACTGATTTTTTCAATTTCTTCTTTTCCCACATGGAATTGGGGATGCAAGAGGAGGGATAGGTTGAAACTCAACTGATTTGAAAATTTTGTGTGGTGGTGGAGGTGGTGAAACCTCTTATTTCTTTGGAGGAGGGGGGTATTTCTGTTAGCTCTTGTGGAGGGGATGACTGTTTGGAAGGGAAAAGGAAAGAAGAATCGAGATGGGGTGGAAGACTAGGGGATGGAGGGATGGATTCAACACATAGGACAGCAGATGCGGATGTTTAAATGAGATGGTGCTACTGTTGAGTAATGGAAAGAGAAAAACTAGATGATGGGTGTAGAACTTACCCATTGACAAGGTTGTTCAACAACAAGTCTGTAGGCCTCTATCTCTGCTGTCCATTGTGCAAGTTGGGGCAGCATCTTTATCATGAAGTCCAGCTTCTCCTGAGGGCTGTAGTGCCTTGGAAAAGGTCCCACCCATGGACAGGGTGCTCCATAACTGATTCCAAAAGCTTTCATTTGTGCTTGAACCCTGGACTGCACCATCCCCACCTCCATCTTTTTAGATTTTCTCCAACAGACCAGCATCTTGGATCTGATGGTCTTCATTGTATGCATACTCTTGCTCTTGGGGAAGCTTCATTGTGAAACTAACTTTGGCACTGGCTGTTCATATGAGTATGCATGCTAATCTAGAGGATTTGTAAAACATCTTGGAAGTGGAAAATACTGCTGTTGTTGTAAATGTGAGTTCCATGATGGAAATGAAGTCATGGTTGCACAACTTCATGGAATGGAAAAGAATGAAAGGGATGGAAAGAAGGATGAATGAAAAATGGATGGAAATGAATGGAAAGGAAGGTCTACAACTTCAGAGATGGTTGTTGGACCAGATGGAGTCGCCAGATGTGTTTGTAAGTGCCTCCAAAGGCTGAAATATTCACAGGAACACATCAACCTGTAAAAGATGAAGTGAAAGACCTCTAAGGTCCCACCAGGTGTGCCAAAACTGTTAGTGCAAAATCACAGCACCCCTGGATGCACATCAGGCTTCTAGGTTGATGTTTAGGCATCCAGTGTGATTACACAACATGGAAACCTCTCTCCAAGCGTGGGACTTGTGAAAACCGAGAGAGGAATCTCCAGATTAGAGGCTTGGTTCCTCAAACTCCTCTGATTTAGATCTATATTTTGCAAAACTACAGAGGTTTTAGATCCTAATCCTATTCTAACTTGCAAGGAGACAGGGGCAGAAGTGCGAAAATTGAAACTAACTAAAGATGGTGATGCACCAAATGGAGAATGTTTGAACATCTATCAAAACTACCATGGGACAAAGAGAGGTGAGCCATTGGGAAGGATAGACAGAAGCATCACAAACCCAAGGATAGATTTCACACAGAAAATGTCCCAAAACTCCATGAACATAGCTCCAAACCTACAATGAACATTCAAACATACACAGACACCTGCAATGAAGAGAGGCAAGAAGAAGACAAGCAAAAATGAGAGAGGATGGACAGATGCATCACAGAACACGTTTTGTTGCTCCAGAGGTTTGCACAGAACATCATTCCATTAATGGTAAAAGGCAGGAACGCCATTACAGAGAAAGGGAGGAGGTTCCAACTCCATTTTCAACCCTAGAGAAGAAAAGAAGGGAGGGCAGAGCAGAAAGAATGAACAACTCTCTTTTCAAAATGAGCCAAATCTGGCTTTTACATTGCATGGGTCAAGCCCAGGGGACAAAAACGTAGGAAAACGCGCAAGCCCATTCCTCATGACTACAGGTGCATTAAATCAGCATGGATGATCTTACCAACCCATACCTTGTCACTTTGAGTGATTTTGGAGGAGAATGCGACCCATTTGTATTAATTTGGCCGCTAAAATGTCACTTCTGGCCGTGCAGAAGAAGAATGCGACCCATTAGCATTAAAAACGAGTTGTCGAAAGGTCGCTTCTGGCCATTACCACACGTCAGAGCCATTTCTCGATTTTATCTCTTTAGACTACACCAAAACTCAAGATTGAATCCCAGAATCATGTAGAGCATCTCAACAACTTTTCGTTGATAATAAAGAACGTGGAAATCCGAGCTCTGGATCGAAAGTTATGGAGGTCTGAAGTTTTTAGGGCACAAAACAGGAGAAAACGTGTTTTGAAATCTTTCCCGCGCTCTGCCACTTGGACGACACGTGCCATGCTCTGATTGGACGAGCAATTCGCTCTCCTCCATCTTTCGGCAGGCTGTCTTTTTTGAAATTTCCTTGTGGGCCCCAGCTTGGACACGTGGCGCCATTTCATTGGGTTCGGTTCAGCGCTCGATAACTCGTCCCCTTTGACCTTTTGACTTTTTCTCCTGTGAGGACACGTGGCAGGTTTCTGATTGGTCTTTGGCTCCCTTCAGCTCCTTCGCGTACTTCGCTTCCATTTGTCTCGGATTGTCCCATTTGATTTTGGGCCCTTTGTGCTCATTTCGGCCGGGTTCGGGCATTTCGCGTCCATTTGTCCCAGATGTCCTATTTGACTATGGACCCTCTGGGCTCATTTCAGCCGATTCGGCCGGTTCGGGCATTTTTGGCCCGCTTGTCCCACTTTGCTTCGGAATGACTTGACTCTTTTCGGCCGGTTCGGCCGGTTCACGCCTTTTTGTCCCAAATGTCCCGTTTGCTCCCTTGAGTAGGACTTAGCCAATTTTCACACTTTTTCCTGGATCAACCTACTTTCCTTTCTGCAACCTTTTTTACATTTTTTCAGAGCTTGCTCCTTCCTACCTGGACAGGAGAGTTAGAAAAATATCTGAGAGAACCTCAGAAACATGATGTTTGCTCTGAATCAATCAATGTGCCTGGGACTTGAATATTCTGATGCATGTTATCAAAATTACCCAGGGGGGGTGAAATTTTGGATAACAAGACCATCATTCCTTTGCTAGGATCCTTGTTGAGAGAGAAGGTACCATGTGCTGGAGAAGAGCATGAGAGGAAGGTCTTACATGCAAACCTTCCCCCTCACAACCTCGACTATGACAAGGAGATTACATTAAATGTAGTTTTGGATGGATGGTTCCTTAGCAGTATACTCATTGACACTGGCACGGAGGTTAATGTTTTGACTTTGGATGCATGGCATCAGATGGGGAGACCCTTCATTACATTCATCTTCAAATGTGTTATATATGGAAAATAATACTAAGGCAATTCCCATCAGTGTCTTGAAAGATATAACTATTACTATCCAGAGAGCCAAGTTTACTGGGGACTTCGAAGTCTTGGTGCTTGCTGAGGCAGACAATTTCCCAGCACTACTTGGGTGCCCTTGGTGTTACAAGAATAATACGGACCTCAAGTTCAACAAAGGGTACATTAGTTTTGAGAACAAAGAGGAGTGGGTCATTATACCATTGGTTGATGGGAAGTCAACACCCTACATCGAACCGTTAGGAGAAGAGGTTTTGGACAAGATTTATGTGTGCTCAATCAGAGACCCTGAGATGGTACACCCTATTAATGAGGTTATCTAGTTTGAGGATGCTCAGTTATTGAGTGATACCACCATCTTGGCATGTGATAATTGGGTGCATGGGAATTATAAATTAATGGGATGGTAGTTGAGAGGATCAGTGAGCAAGGTAACTAAGACATGCATGGTTCGGCACCTTGGGGGAAAAGAATTACCCAAGTACTCTAGAGGAGCCTTCACTGAGATCTTTCTGCAGGAGATAGAAGATCAGTGGAAAAATGAATAGGAATGAAGGGAGATGATGAGTTACATCTTTCTCAGCAAAATAGCTCATTGGTGGGTCACACATCAGGAGATCCTTTTAGAATGGCGCAAGGTAAGAATTGCTCTCTCTATAAAATTTTCTAGAAGTAATATACCCACCATCATCAAGGAGTACCATGGGAAGGAGCCCACCTCTTTCCATATCCAGGAGTGTGAATGGGTCTAGAGAGAAGGAGTGGAAGCCTTGCCACCATCCCTCTGGGTGCACAAGTTGTATTCTACACTGTAGGGTTGTGTGCGCACGTGGTACATTCATTTAGAGACACACCACCAAATAAGGAATTGGCAAGGGCTTGTGGCTGATCTTATTTAAGCCTTTGAGTATCAGAGTACCAAACCATCGGTTGATAAGGCCTTGCAAGGTATCAAGTGCCTTACAATGAGGGATAGTACCAAAATGGAAGATAGGTTAGTGGAACTACTAGGTGAACTAGGATTGGAGGTGTGCTTTGAAGAGATTGAAGAAACATAAGAGTTTTAGCTTGAGTGCACGTGTTTGGAAAAGGAAAAGGGAAAGTTAATATATGTGATTGATGGAGAGAAATTAGAGAGTTTAAATGTTAGCCATTCTGTGTGGATGTGTGAAGTAGTGGGTAGTGCAGATGCTCACACACGTGCCTACCATGAGCCTTTAAATACAAAGAAGGTTAACATTGGTTCAGGAGAATAACCTAAGGTAGCTATTATTGGGGATTATTAGATGGAGAAGGAAGTATCAAAGATCATTGATCTGTTGCGTGAATTCAAATATTTATTCTCATGTGGGTACCATGAGCTGAAAGGCATCCACCATTCCTTAGGGAGATGAGGATAAAACTAAAGGAAGGTGCATGCCCAATTAGAAAAAGGCCCTACCAGATGAATCCCAACTTAGACGTGAAGGGTAAGGAGGAGATAGATAAGATGATAGCTTATGGGATCATTGAGGTAGTAGAAGAATCAAAATGGATAAGTTTGATGGTAATTAGAATTTGTGTGGATTATAGGGAATTGAATGTAGTTTGTGTCATTGATACATTTCTGACCCCCTTCACTGAAGATATTCTAGGAGTCGCTGGGTGCAAAATCTATTCCTTTACGAATGGATTTTCAGGATACCACCAAGTCTAGATCGCAAAGGAGGACCAAGAGAAGACAACTTTTGCTACTAAGTGGGGAAGTTTTGCATATACAGTCATGCCCTTTGGGTTGAAAAATGCGCCTGTTGTCTTTTCGCGCATAGTGGTTAAAGCATTCCAGGACTTCTTTCATAAGTTTATTCAAGTTTACTTGGATGATTGAACAGTATATGGTCTAGTTAAGGACCATTGTGACAACTTGAGATAAATGTTTGAAAGGTGTAGGTAGTTGAGGATATCCCTCATCATTAAGAAGTTTGTGTTTTTTATACCCTTTGGGACTTTATTGGGGCATATCATATGTAAGGAGGGCTTGCTAGTAGATCTTGCTAAGGTTGTAGTTATTTTGGGGTTAAGGGAACCTACTATCCAAAGTGCAGTGCGTGGATTCCTTGGGCATATGGGATAGTATAAAAAATTCATTAAGGGGTATGCCAAGATCACTGTGCCTTTAGAGGAGCTGCTTAGACACAAAAGTACCTTCCATTAGGGAAAAGTGCAGCAAAGGGCATTTGATACATTAAAATATAGGCTTATTACCGCACCTATTTTGTGATTTCCCTCTTGGGACAAGCCCTTCCATGTCCATGTAGATGCCTCAGGAACCGCCATTGGATTAGTACTTGCACAACCAAATGAAGAGATTATTGATCATCCTCTCTGTTTCATGAGTAGGAAGTTAACACCAGTAGAGCATAATTATACCATAACCGAGCATGAGGCATTGAAAATGATCTATGCACTTTTAAAATTTTGACAGTAGCTACTAGCAACACCCTTTGTATTCTACACCAACCACATGGCATTAAAGTATTTAGTAAACAAGCCCTTTCTTCAAGGGCACATATGACGATGGGTGTTGTTGTTTCAAGAGTTTGAGTTCACCATTGTAGTGAAGCCTAGAAAAAGTAATTATGGACCTGATCATCTGTCAAGAATTAATTCAAGAGAGGATGTACAAAGTATTGAGGAAACAATGCTAGATGCACAATTGTTTAGATTGCGGTGCACGCCCTCGGATTTAGAAGAGATTACTATATTTTTAAAAGAAGGTGTGGTGCAGGATAAAATGAGGGCATTGGAGAAAAAGTAGTTGGCCATACGCATCATTCCCTTTATGTTGATTAGTGGAGACTTATACAAATTGGGATGTGATGAAGTTTTGTGTAGATGTGTGTTAGAACATGAGTGTCTAGCCATCATGGAGGAAGCACATAGAGGAAGTGCGAGTGGGCATTACGTAGGTGATGCCACTGTGCACAATTTTTTAATGGCAGGTTTATGGTGGGAAACCTTATACAATGATTATAGAAATTATTGTAAAACATGGGACCACTGTCAGCACATTGGAAAGCCAGGAAGGAGAGATGAAATGCCTTTACATCCTATTCCTAGTGTGGAGCCTTTTGAAAAGTGGGCGATAGACTTTGTGAGACCTATTACACCGGCATCACGTAGGACTGGGTCACGTTATGTCATCACTTCAATGGGATTATCTCACAAGGTGGGTGGAAGCAACCCCAACTAAATATTACACGGCAACAATGGAGGCAAGGTTCCTATGGGAGAACATTATCACAAGGTATGGATGCCCTTTGAGTTTGACCAGTGATAGGGGTACGCATTTTCTAAATGAGACCATGAACATCTTACTAAATGAGTTCATAGTGGCTCATCATAATACTACGCCCTATCACCCACAAGAAAATGGAACCATGGAAGCATTCAACAAAATAGTAAGTCATACCTTGACAAAAATCTATGATGTTGGAAGACATGATTGGGATGACAAGGTATCAACAATTTTATGGGCTTACAGGACTACGTATAAAATACTAAATAAAGCCACACCTTTTCAATTGGTGTTTGGCATGGAAGTTGTTTTACCAGTTGAATTTATGTTACATTCTTTGGGCATAGTGCATGCAGGAGGATTAGCTGATGAACAAGTATTGGAAGAAAGAATTGATGAACTAATGAAACTAGATGAGAGGCGATCACTTGCCCATTAGATCCAAACAGCAAAAAAGGAAAAGCAAAATGCTTAGCATGATCACCATATTAGAAACAAGAAGTTTGAGGTTGGGTAGATGGTGTTATTGTATGATTCTAAATTTATGCGCCATCTTGGGAAGTTGAAATTCCATTGGTTAGGTCCCTACACAATCTCGTACATCCTTGATTTGGGAGCATGCCAGTTACAAGTGTTGGATGGAACGGAGTTTCTTGGACACTTCAATGGTAGTAGGCTGAAGCCCTAGTATAAAGAAGTCTTCTTGGTGTTTGTAAATAAGGCAGTTTTCCCAGTTAATCGAGAATTTTCCTTTCCTTATGTTTCCCTTTCACATTGTTGTTTTTTTTTGCGCCTCGGGTGCTAGTAACCTTATTGCTATTTTTGGATAATTTATGAGTGCATAGAGGACCGCACATCATTTAAGTGTGGGGTGAAGAAAATTGAAGAAGTGGATGATTAAAAGTACGAATGAAGTTATGTTGAAGATCCTTGTTGAGTATCCCAGTTAACAGAGAGATGAAGAGAAAAGATAGAATGGTTGGTGCCAGGGTAAGCTACTCATAGATCCACCGTACAAAGGAAAAATAAGTGCATTTAAAGAAACATGAGGTAGGCAAAAGCAATAATATGGATAGAAGAAGTGCCTTCGGCACTAGTTGAGCACGCGTAAGAGTCTCCTATCAGTTTGGCTTGGTTACGTGCCAGAAGGTTGGAGGAGTTTTCGTGTAGGAAGGGTGCATGAGTGAAGGCACTGAAGATGGTTTTTTAAAAAAAAATGCATTAAATGAACAAAGTATGGGGTAGGTAAAGTAGCATTTAATGACCAGAAAAAGGAAAAATTATAAATAGAGGGTCAGGGCACTCTAATTTTACTTTGCGAAAATGAAGAGTTGGAGATATAAGTGAAAGATATAAGATAGGAATTTTTTAGATTCAATCAAAGAGAAGATCAGTGTGATCAAAAAAGTAAAAAGCTAGTTTGAGATTACAAACCAGAAGGAAGGAATTACAGGGGCATGGAACGAAGTGAAAAGATGTTGTCTTCTAAATAATTTATCAAAGTTAGGGTTCAACAAACTAGGGCACGGGTTTAAGAGATTTGTATCACGGATCTGAGATCAAAGGTTAGGAGAAGAAAAGTAGAGTAACAAGGAGATGAATAGAGTAATACAATTACCTCGACCATGGCACCAAAGAAAGGGAAGGGAAAAGTGAAGGCTAAACAACCAGAACCTAAGGTAAAAAAACAAAGAATGGTATGTAGAAATGCAGTGCCCTGATGGAGTGATGATGGGGAAGGAATGGGAATCCCATTTGAGAAGCATACAATTCAGTGACTCTAATCACCGCACTAGCACTATAGAGAAAGAAATGACATTAGAACTGGTACGCCCAACCAACAAGTGAACACCTAAAGGGTTTCCTATCTACAATGATGATGTGAAGGTCAAGCTGGTGAAGGTAGGGTTGTTACAACTATAGGAGTTTCCTTATTTTGGGAAGCCGGATTGTTTATACAAGTGGTTAATGTCTCGAGTGCACGACGACTACTTCCACTTTGTTGGGCACAAGATGCATGTAACTCCCCAGTTTATTGTATAGTTTACAGGCCCCATATGTGAGGGAGATAGCCTGGAAGATGACCTTAGTGATAAGGAAGCTATTCAGGAGACCATCACAGAGTATGCCTACAAGAAAGGGTCATGGTATTATGACATCTCAAACATCAAGGACCCAGTTATGAAGATGGATGTGCACCTGGTAATGATGATGAATGGCCAAGAAAGGTGGAAACAAGTCAATAAGCCATGGCTACATGTTTGCAGGAATATTGCAAAGGGGACTATTTACAACTTGTCTGCATACATTACCAAGGAAATTGTAAAGTACGCAAAGGAAGGGGACAAGATCCTCTTTGGAAATTTCCTTCTCACCATAGTATTTGCATAAATTGGAGTGTCAAATGCACTAGATAAGTTTGTGTGGGAGTACCCAGCCAAAGAACCTTCACCTGAAAAGAGGTTTGAAAAGTATGCATGTGATATAATGACCGCTCCCCACAAAGTGAGGCTCGAAAAATGGTATACACACTTGAGAAATGCATTCAGGGTAGAGTGGAGGATCCTTGAACAACTCCCAGTAGCCACACAAGGAGAAGCTAAGTTCGTGGTGTACCAACACTATTACTTGGATAGGTTCCAACTTGTTGATGAATTATAGAGCCCTTGGTGCAAGCTCCTTTTCACGTTCACTACCCAGTACTTCAAAGTGGAAGTGAATAGATTTAAAGAATCAAAAAAGTAGAGGCTAGAGCTAGGAAATTTAGACCAGGAAGACAAGGATATGAGGAAGAAGCTGAACTATCCCATAGGCAAGCGTATGTACGTAGAGAAGTGCGTGTCACACGAGATCCACGTGACTAGACCAATAACAGCTCCTATTGCTGGAGGATCTATGGTGTGCATATATGTGTGCATAAGGACAAAATTTGAAAATGGCACATACTTGGTGGATGAGATCTTCATACTTGAAGACCCCTTAGGAATGAATAAGCTAGTATCTAAGAAGAGGGGAAGAGGAGAGGAAGGAACACCAAGTGTACCAATTACTTGGATAGTGAGCATGCCTTCTACAAGCACCAAGCCAAGCACCTATGTTCAGAGGAAGAATTCCCTGGTAAAGGAGAAGATGCTAGAAGTAGAGGCACCCGAATAACCCACCACCTTGGAGGAGTCACAAGAGGAAGAATAAAAGGTAGAATCTCATGACTAGAAGCAAACCTCTTAGGAAGAAGCAGAAGGTAGATGAAGAAGCTGACTCAAAGGTGACCGATAGCTTGGAGAGATATCTGGGAGAAGGAGAGGATGAGAGTGAAGGAGGTGGCGATGAGGAGAAAGATCTAAAAAAATATAGGGAACCTTTAGAACCTCACATAGTTAGTTTCAATGACTCAGAGGAGGAAAGTGGAGAAGAAAAGCAAGAGTTCATATTCACATGGTGGAAAGGTGCACAAGGAGATGAAGGCATTAAAGAAACAAGGGCAGATGAGAGGGATGCCAAGGGACAAAGAGCCACATATTTTACAAAGAAGAAGATAACCAAACTGGCAGAGCGAGAAGCGAAGAAGATGCTCAAGATCCTTGTAGACAATGAATTAGAGTGGAGCACAGAAATAGTGCTAAAAGAAGGGAGGGAAGAGAGTGGTGAAAAGTGACATGACATTCTAGGAGGTCCCTCTCTAACAATTAGCTTCCCCAAAGTCACGCACTCAGGTAGAAGACCTCTAGATGTAGAATATAGGTAGATAATGGGCTACATGGATGAATCAAGGAAGGTGCTACGCACACAATTCCAGAGTACGGTACCCACCAAAATAATTATAGCCATGGTATCATTCAAGAAGGAGGGTGCGTACCCCAGGACCAAGAAGATGCTTTCTTGGGCATTTGAATCCCATGTCAATGAGCTAGACTTTGAATTCTACCAAAAGGAACTTATCATGCTACCATAGTCTAAGGGGGACAACCCCTTAGTGAATGCCAAGGAGCTCTTAGATGAGAAAGTGTGTAATGATCTAAACAAGGTCATGGTGGAAACAGAGGCAAGGCTATTCATGTGGAATGAAAACATAAGGGCTTTAGAGGGAAAGCTGGCCAAGAAGGAGGAAGAGTTGACTAAGGTGGATACAAGCTTAAAATAGGAGGAATTAATTAGCACATAGCTAAGGTGCGAGCTCAAGGAGGAAAAGGCAAAGGTGCAGGAGGTCTACAAGAAAGTAGACTCGATAAAAAGTTCCATCATATTAAAACACCTAGATCTAATGCCTATCCCCCAGAGGTATGCATTGACGCTAGAATGCCTAGAATACTTAATGCATGTCCTCACCATGGAGAGGCAACCCTTGGCATTGGAATCTGTAGAGGAAGTAGCTGCATGCCTAAAGGAGGAGGATCGGTTAAAGGTGATAGCACTTGTTGTCAAGTATAACAAGGTGCTCATAGATGTAAAGGTTTCTTCCCAATTTGTTGAGGCCACATATGACACATGCACAAATAGAGATAAGGTGGCGAGTTCCTTGGTTGCCACACTCAAAGCAGAGCTAAAAGAGTTCCAGGAGAAGAATAAAGGAAATAAGGAAGAGCGAGATAGAGTTCTGGTGGAAGTAGAAAGAAGGTCCAAGGAGATTGAGGCACTAAGGGGCTCAACCAAGACATGACTGAAGGAACTATATCCTCAAATTACCAGAAGAATGGACAAGCTCATAGACCTTGGTAAGGATATGGAACAAATTATGGACACTTTGTGTGCCCAGGGAATTGACCTAAGTTTTGATGAGGTAAACCTCATGGTTGGCGACCTCTGTCAGAAGGCATAGAATGAGGTTGATACATGGAGTAAGTTGGAGGCAGACTTACGGAAGGAATTCCCCAACCTTTTGGTTTAATGTTCCCCCCCATTCTTCATTCTTTACCCTATTCTTTCATTCCTTATTCATTTTTGTAGTATTTATCTACATATTTGTTCCATTGAACCAACTTACACCTTGGTCAAGTAGAATGTTTCTGAGGGCAGAGAACAAGCGTAGTGTGGGGTGATGTTGGGCCTAAAAAATATTGACTAAGTATGAAGGTGCATGGGCATGTGGGAACCCAGTTATAGGATGGTGTGCAAGGAAAAATCATGCAAGAGAAAAGGCTTAAGGAATTATATAGCACACACGGCACATGAAAGGAGAATTGAAACTTAGCCGATTTAAGCAACAAAGGTAGAACACATGAAAAGCATGATCAGTTGTGCATGGATAACATGCCATCCTAGAAATAGGTGGCCCAAGAAAGAGTGTTCCAGCAAAGGAATCTTCTAGAAGACCATCATGAGATGGAGTGGAGAGCTCAGGCCTGAGGAAACATGCTTGCTGAAGGACCACATTCGAAACTTAGTGATGAATCTGATGGTGCAGCAGGGTGAGTTGGTAGCACAAGAAGGTGATAAATACAAGTTCTTGTGAACCAAAAAAGAGGGAGAATGGGAATATAGACATAAGAGGAGAAAATAGGAGAGATACACATAGAGAGAGGTAACATTGGTGAAGATTTTCAAGATTACTGCGAGTGGGGCTCTAATGCAGAAAGGAATGTACTAAGCTTAGCATTGTAATTTCTTTTCTATTTTTTTGTAGTTATACAGGCCTAGTGATGTGCATGACTACAGTCTACCCTCTATGGATCTTTGTAATGAAACGATGAATACAATGAGGTTACCTATTGCAATTAGATATGAATATCAGTGGGTTTCATGTATATTTCATTTATAGAAGTTCTCTTTCCTTTCATGCTATGAATGAATGGTTGTAGCTTTCTTTCTGTTATATTATATGTTATGGAGTCTTTTAAAACACATGGTCTGTAGAAGATACAAGGATCTGGAGGTCGTCCTAATCCCTGTAATCCTTGTATGTCTAAATTTTTTTCATGAATACTCCTATATTAATCATTGATGAATGCTTCCCACTAAAATAACACATAAAAGAGAGACTCAACACCCGCACGTGCCTCAGGTGAGCACTCAGCTTCTGTTGGGTGATAGGCCAGTGCACTTTGGATTCCTTCCTCTTATAATGGGAGTAAAATTGATTAAAAACCCTGAGTCCTAAACCCTAAACCCTAAACGTTAAATCAAAAATCATACACCCAAATCCCTAAAACCTACAACCAAAATGCTAAGCCCTAAACCCTAAACCCTGAACCCTAAACTATACACCGTAAACCATAAACCATAAACCCTAAACCCTAAAACCTAAAACCTAATCTCTAAACCCTAAACACTAAACCCTTATCCATAAAACATAAACCATAAACCTTGAGCCATCAACCATAATCAATAAACCCTAAACCCTAAACCCTAAAGCGTAAACCATAAACCATAAATATTGAGCCCTAAAACCTAGAACCTAATTCAAAAACCCTAAATTATAAACCCAGTAAACCCTAAACAATAAACCTAAACCATAAACCTAATTCCCTAATCTCTAAACCCCTACCCCTTAATCCTAAACCATAAATCCTAAACTTAAACTCCAATATCCTAAACCCTTAACCACCTAACCCCTAAACCTCTAGAAAAACAACTAAAACCCAAAACCCTTAGTCCTAAACCCTAAACCCTAAATATAAAACCATAAAACTAAAGTCCTAAACCCTAACCTATAAACCATTCAAACCCTAAAACCTAAAACTTAAACCGTAAATAATAAATGATAAAAAATAAACCCTAAAACCTAAAATCTAAACCTTAAACTGTAAAACATAACCATAAACCCTAATACATAAACCCTAAACTAGTATCCCTAAACCCTAAATCCTAAAACCTAAAACATAATCCATATACCCTAAAATCTAAACCCTTATCCATAAACCCTAAACCCTAAGCCATAAACCAGAAACACTAATACATTAACCATAAACCATAAAAATTAAACCCTAAACCCTAAAACCTAAAACCTAATCCTTAAACAGTAAATCTTGAGCCCTAAACCCTAAAACCTAATTCCAAAACCCTAAATTGTAAACCCCCTAAACCATAAACACTAAACCCTAAACCCATATCCCTAAACACTAAACCCTAAACCCATATCCCTAAACGCTAATCCCTAATCCCTAATCCATAAACCCTAAACCCTTATCCATAAATCATAGTCATGAAACCCTAAACCCTAATTCCTAAACCCTGAGCCATAAACCCTTAACACTAAACTCTAAACCTTAATCCCTAAACCCAAAACCCTAAACGCTTAGCCCTATATACTAAACCCTAAACTCCAAGTCCTAAACTCTAAACCCTAAACCCTGAACACTAAAATAAAAACCCTAAACCCTAAACCCTATGCCCTAAACTCTAAACCTTAAAAATGTTAAACCATAAAATCTAAATCCTTAGAACTAAACCCTAAACCCTAAAGCCTGAGCCCTAAACCCTACCCACTAAACCCTAAACACTAAACCCTAAACTATAAAACCTAAACCATAAACCCTAAACCTTAAACATTAAATAATAAACCCTAAACCCAGAGCCCTAATTCTTGAACACTAAACCGTAAAGTTTAAAACTTTATCCCCAAACCCTAAATGCTAAACATTGAGCCCTTAACCATATATCCTAAACCATATACCCAAAGGCCTAAACCCTAAAATCTAAACAATAAACCCTAAACCATAAAACCTGAGCCCTAAATCTTAAACTATAAAGCCTAAAGCCTAAACCTTTAGACCTAAACCATGAACCTTAAACCCTAAACTCTAGACACTCAACAATAAATCCTAAACCCTAATCCCTAATCCCTAAACCCTACACCATAAATCGTTAGCCCTAAACCCTAAACCCTAAAACCAAAACCTTACGCCCTAAACCATACAACCTAAAACCTAATCCCTAAACCCTAAGCCCTAAACCCTAAACCCTAAGCCATAAACCCTAAACCCTAAACCCTTATCCTTAAACCCCTATCCCTAAACCTTAAACCCTAAACCCTAAACCCTAAACCCTAAAACCTAAACCATAAACCTTAAACCATAAACCCTAAATCTTGAACCTTAAACCCTAAACCCTAAATCCTAAGCCCTAAACCCTAAACTCTAAAACCTAAAAACTAAATAAAAACCCCAGAAGCCTTAAACCCTGTGCCTAAACCCTAAACCCTAAACTCAAAATACTAAACACTAAACCCTAAACCCTAAACCCTAAAACCTAAACACTAAACCCTAAACCCTAAACCATAAACCATAAAACCTAAACCCTGAACACTGAACCCCGAGCCCTAAATAAATAAACCCTAAACTCTTAGCCCTAAACCCTAAACCACTAATCTTAAAACCCAAACCCTAAACCCCAAGCCGTAAACCCTAAACACTAAACCTTAAACCCTAAAACCTAAACCTAAACCCTAATCCCTAACCCTTAAATCATAAAACCTAAACATTGAGTCATAAACCCTAAAACATCAACCAAAAACACTAAACCCTAAACCGTAAACACCCTAAACCCTAAACCCATTATCCTTAAACCCTAAACCCTAAAACCTAAACCTTGAGCACTAAACCCTAAATGTTAAACCGCTTTCTCTAAACCCTAAAACCCAAACTCTAAACCCTAAACCCTAAACCCTCAACTCTAAGTCCTAAACCATAAACTCTAAACCATAAACCCTAAACCCTAAAACCCTTAAGTCTAAACCCTTATCCCTAAACCCTAAACCCTAAACCCTAAACCTAAACACTAAAACCCAAACATTGAGCCCTAAACCTTAAAACCTAAATTCGATTCTCTAAACACTAAACCATAAAATTTAAACCCTAAAACTTAAACTCTAAACAGAAAATTATCAACCCCATAAACCTTAAACCTTAAACCCTAAACCCTTATCCCTAAAACCTAAACCCTAAACTTTAAGCCCTGAGCCCTAAGTACTAAATCCTGAACCCCTAGCCTAAACCCCTAGACCTAAACCATAAACCTTGAGCCCAAAAATCTAAACCTTAAACATAATACCTTGATCCCTAAACCCTAATACCTAAAATTTGAGCCCTATACCCTATACCCTATACCCTATACCATATACCCTATGATGGGTGTCATTATTCCCTTCATTTAATCAACTCTTTATTGATGTCATATTCAAACTAGGGGTGATGTATGAAACTATATGCAACAAGAAATATTAGTGATCTAGTAATTGACTATAGGTATTTGTTTCTTTTTATATTGTTTGAGGGATTTTCTCAATGTATTGAGGATTCCTTACCTAAAACCTTATTGAAATCAAACTATAAAAACTTGCTGGAAGTAAACACTCTTTGCAGAAATAGATTGCTAGAAATAAACACACATTTGTAGAATATAATAGATTACTGTAAGTAAACACATGTTACATAAATGAACACAATTGCTTTGGAAATAAACACACAATTTGAGAATGCTGAAATTTGATTGTAAAGAAAGAAGAATCTAATCTAGAACACCTGTAGAAACAAATATACAATAGATTTTAACTTGAGTAATCAAAAGCATTTATAGAATTATTAAATCTATACTATTTTCTCTAGAAATATAAATAACAATAAAACAAAGATCCTGGTTCTTGGAAGAGTGGGCCCTTGCTCCACATTGAAACATGATTTAAAAACTTAATATACTCTCAAAACAGGAATGGCTATTTTATTGATAAAATGTTCAACATTACGAAAATGTATTATTTCTTTTTATCTCTTTATATTTTTATATGTACATATTTATATCTCTCTCTATATATATATTTATCTATCTACATGTATGTATATATATACTTCTTCCATAGGTGTATTTACAACCATATTTGTCTAAATGATTCAGATAGAACTTAATTGTATGCAAAATATATGTTGAATTGGATCATGGTTAGACGTACTATTGTATGATAGTTATCCCTAGATCTACGAGTGTGAAGAATTGAAAATATTCCAATCTACTCCTAATTGAAAGGATCATTGATTTATAATTCACCAGATGTTGGAATAAATAAATTCTCATCGGTTACAGAACTTTAGAGAAGTACCAGAACTAAAGGAAATCATTTATATCTAATTGTGAGGATTTTGGAGCTACATGTAGGAGTTTTGAAACTAAGTTCGAAAGTCCCAAAACTAATTGATAGATTTCTGGAACTAAGTGATAGATCTCGTAACTACATAATGGAGTTCTAGAGCTAAGTTTGGAAGTTCTGGAACTAAGCTGTATTGAAACCAATGCTTCCAAAAACATGTTGACCACTTCATACTTTGTTCTTTCGACTTATTTTGACCTGTTTTATTAAAACACTAAATTTATAAAGCACTTAGTTAGGAATTACATGGTTTTAAAACATTAGAAATAGAATTAACAAAATATGGAAAATTACATCCTAACTTATATTAGATCAAACAATAGTCACAAAATGCAATTAATTTTGATAAAAAGGAGAGTAAAATAAGATCAATTATTTTACATTAACGAGACATATTATGGCATCATCATTTCCCCCTTACTTTCTTTTTTGTAAGTCCTCTTACAAAATTTACTCTTAAAACCTTGGATTGTGTATTCTGCACTCCAATTGACTACTCAGGTTAAATGGCTAAAACTGAATATCTGAGTGTTTTAGTTCAGAACCATTATACCCTGATCCTTATTCTACTTTATTCTTCCCTTCCTCAAATTGAGTGGGATCTTGAGGTTATTTATTTTTCCATCGATAAATGGGAGTGAGAAGAAGGGGAGACATTGTTCTCATTCCCATCCATATGCCCTGGTGCTTTTCATTGATATGAGGGATTAATGTGCATAAATATTTTTCTCTTTCCAAACTCCAGATAAAATTTGTGGGAGATATTACTTCCCTTATCCTAAAGGAAACTATAAGAAGCTCCCATATTTTCAAACACCCATCATAAATCTCCTCAAAAATTTCCACCTCATAAAAAGTAAAGGCATCAATACTTTTCTATAAACTGGAAAAATAATGTGTCTTGAACCGTTTATCAAATACGTGGGTTCTAAAATGTTTAACAAAATAAAATGGTTTACCATAATAAGTCCTCATGCAAATATCAGATGAGCTAGTTTTTAGTAGATGCTCAAAATCCATTTCCTTCCATGCAATTTGATTTTGAAGAACAAAAAAGATTCATTAAGTTGGCTTTCTCCCACATACAAATTGATCATGAAGCCTGTGTTATTTACTAGCATAAGATTACAGAGATAGAATTCACTGAGAATATTCTTCTACTCTACACTGGATAAAGAATAGGCTGTCATGAACTTAGATTCATCTTTTATTTCATTTGGAAGGTCACATGCAATTCTTGAAAGTTTCCAGTGAATGAATTTTTATTCTAGAAAAACATTATATGTAGGAGGTCTCCTGAATACAAGTAATTTTTCACTCATTATGCAAACCATTTGTATTTTTACAAGATTTTTAAATTTTTCTCCCTCTTATTTGTAAAAATTTTCTTCCCATTCCTTTCTTGCTTTATTTTCATCTTCCATCTTGCTTCTTAAATCCTCATTGGATGTTTTTATTTCACCGAGTTCCCTACTAGTATCATCCCATAACTTATTGAGTGGCCAATATGTTAATTCAGTCTGTGTAGATATTGTTGACATAGTACTCTGTCTTCTATAAATTTTACATGCTTCCTCTTTCTCCATCATCTTTCATTTATCTCTCTTTAATTCCTAAGTCCTATTTGTGAGTTTACTTGTTAGGTACCCAATGAGCATCTCTTTATGTTCCAACTTGAGTTTGAGGAAGTTAAACTCTTCATCCTTTTATTTGATAATGAGTTATTCTTTGGACAATAAAAGATCCTATATAACCTATTGTTTCTCTTCTTTCTCTGAAATTTCTTTGGGGGTTAAGCATTCTTCTTCTACCAAAGGAAATTTCCCTTTCCATCTCCAAGATGCCAAATCTTCTTCTTCATGTGATAGTGATGTTTATTCACCCAACTCTTGAAAAACTTGTTCCTCAAATCTCTCATCTTATTTTTCCATCTCAGTTTAGCTTGGTCTAGGAGGAGTCATGGCCATGCTACCCAAAATATCAGCAGCTTATTTTTCCAACTTGTCTAGTTCTTTCATCTCCTCTAGAATTTCTTTAGACCTCTTATGAATTCTTCTTCTTTGAGGAGATTCAGTATGTTTAGAAGTAGGTTTCCTCCTATAGCTTCTTCTAATTTTCACTTCTTACTCTTGCCTAGGTGAACTATCACTGTCAAAGACAGATATTATCTCTCCTATAACTACTACAGAGGAATGAGTTTCTTTTAAAGGTACAATAGGTTCTATAGTTTTAATTCGTCTCCCAGATATTCTCCTTTTTGGTATAGTATCCCCACCTATTTCTTTCTTTTCCTTTGTAGGGGCATAAATTTTCAAATTAGTTGTAGGAGAAAAAGGAGTTGATATTACTCTCTTAATAATATTAGGGTTTTGCTTAAATTTGTTAAGAAATTTCTCCCATATTTCTTCTCCATTTTTCTTTGCAAGAAAATGGTGTTGGCACACAAAATGAACTAACCCATGATTTTTGTTTGTTCTAACACCCCAAGAATACCTCTGGGCCATTGTATAAATGGAGTAAAAAAGAAACCCTGAAATTTTTACTATATATTCTAGTTTTGTAGCTCCATATCTAAGATGTATAAGCATCTTCAGTACTTCTCTTCCTACTGACCCAAACTGACCATCATAAGCTAAATACTTGACTATCCAAAATGCCACTCTATTAAAGGGTTTGGAAAAGCTAGCCCTTCTAACCCATTTTATGATTTTCTTAGTGTTATAAATATATTGGGGTTCTATTTCCCCCTCTTGTAGTAGGGTTTCAACTAATTCTTTTTAGGTCCCTTTGATAGGATTTGGGACATGCACAATTGAAACATCAGATGTATTACTTATTTTTTTCACAGAAAAAAGAATTACAATATTTCTAACCTTTGTTTTGTATTGTTCTAAATTTATAATGAATTATCTTACCAATCCGTCATTATACTTAAAGAAGCTTTTGAAGAATTCCAGCCACTCTACCTGTTTAAAGACATATGCCACTTCTTCATCTACAAGAAGCTGGGTATAATCCTCAGGTTCCGAATTATTTTTAATCCCCATGGTAAAGATGGTGATTCAAATTCTTTCTCCTTTAAATTATTTCTCTACTCGGATTGATTATAGAACTCTTTACTTAGCTGCGGAATGGATGGGTCTTAGCTGTGGAACTGCTGTGCTTAGCTGCAGAACCTGTTGTGTTTAGCTATGGAATGCAATTTTAATTCTTCTGCTTCCTCCTTGAAGTTCTTTTTTCCTGCAACTGCTTCTTCACCTTGTTTACTCCACACAAATGATAGATCATTATAAACATGCCACCACTTTTGCTCCACTGAACATCACCATCATGATTACTCTCTTTTAATTATAATGTACACTAGATGACTCATTATACCACTTTCAAATCAAATCCAGTCACACATGTGAAATTTTAATCTAACCTTTAATAAGTTAAAGACATAATTACAATCTTTGATGATGTGATCCCTCCATCATGATGACTCATCATTCCTAAAAGTGAAACAAAAAGAAAATGGTTAGAAAAGACAGATGGAATTTCAAGGAAGTTCCTTTTATTTTGGATTAGCCATTTATTTGAGGAGATCAACCGCTATTGCTAGTTTTCAGTTGATCTCTGAGAGAATTTTTTGGGGAAGAGAACGCCATTTACTAGTTTTCATTCCTTCCTTTTATTATTATTTTTATTTATGTGTGTTTGTGTGTGTGTATTTTGGGGAAGAGAATGCCATTTACTAGTTTTCATTCTCTTCCCTTTATTCTGGATTTATCCATCTGATTATTTGATCATTTTGGAAGAACTGGGTTCTTCCATATGATCAAATTATTTGTCTATTCTTCAATCTGCCTCAAGAATTCATCCTTAGTAGGAGGTTTCCTATAAATTTTTAGCCTATGTCCTTTGACCAAAAGTGCCTTTTTGCTGCCATTAATGGGAAGTAATTGAATAGAACCATTGTTAAATATCTACTCAATCTGATAGGGTCCCAACCATTTGGTTCTCAATTTTCCCTTGAATTGTTGGTACTTAGAATCAAATAGTAATGCCCAATCTCCTACCTTGAATTGCCTCTTCTTGATATGTGTGTCATGTCATTGATTTCTTTGCTCTTGGATTATCTTCTATCTACTGAAGTGCTTCCATCCTTAACTCATATAACTCATTGAGTTTAAGAATTCTTTCCTTTTGTGCTGCATCCAACTCAATGCCTATTTTAGCTATGTTGTCCTCAATGTTTACAGTTTAAATTAAATAGGTAACAAGGGATTTTTCCCATAGACTAATTCATATGGTGAAAATCCTTTTATAGTTTTCCAAGTTGTATTGTAGGCCCAGACAACTTTAGGTAGTGTCTTTTCCCAATCTCTTCTGCCTGATTCAATTTTTTTTGGTAAGGATATTTTCCAATTCTCTATTTGTTACTTCAGCTTGTCCATTTACTTGTGGGTGATAGGGAGATGACTTCCTATGATTGATCTAATAATGCATTGTGAAGGCTTGGATCATATTAGACATGAATTGTGGCCCCTGATATGAAACTATACTTCTTGGTGTGTAAAACTTTACCATAATTTTGTGCTAAAGGAAATCAAAAATTACTTCTTCAGTGGCATTTGTTAAAGCCTGCACTTCTGCCCACTTTGTCACATAATCAATACACACAAGAATGTAATCCTTTCCTTGTGAAGGAGGACTAAAGGGACCAAAAAAATCCAACCCCCATCTTTCAAATGGTTCAATCACCACTTGAAGTTGCAGAGGCATTTCATTGGTAAAAGTTGGTTGTCCCATCCTTTGATAGGGATCACACCACTTGATATATCTCTTCACATCCTTGTACAAAGATGACCAATAATAGCTAGTGTCAAGTATCTTGTGAGCTGTTCTTTTCACTAAAAAGTGTCCTCCACTTGGTTCATCATGACATGCCCTCAGTATGTCAAAGATTTCATCTTCTCTCACACACCTGCGTAAAACCAAATCAGGACCACATTTAAACAACATTCCATTTAACCATTTATATTGTGCACTGATTTTGATCAATTTTTTTTTTTTTTATTAGTGAAAGAAAAAGGAAACTTCCCTTTTACAAGATAATTTTCCATATCAGCAAACCATGGTGTATCAGCTGAAATAGAAAACAATTGTTCATCTGGAAAGTTTTCCTTAACTGGATCTTGATCCCCTGTAGTGGTCAGTCTTGACAAGAAATCAAGCTACCACATTAGATTTCCCTAGAGTATCTACTATGGTAATATCAAATTCTTGTAAAATTAATAACCATCTAATTACCCTACCTCCAACCACTAGTTTTTTCATTAAGTACCTAATTTCTAAGTGATCTGTATGTACAAATATTTTATACCCTATGATATAATGTCTGAATTTATTAATTTCATAGATCACAACAAGAAATTATTTTTTAGTGGTAGTGTAATTTCTTTCAGTGGGAGTAAGATTTTTACTGAGGTAATAAATAGCATACATCTTTCCTTCTTCATCTTTTTGTCCCAAAACTACACCAATGGAGTTATTTGAGGCATCTGTTTTAATGTGAAAATGTTTTTTCCAATTAGGTCCTCTCAATATTGGGGAAGTGATTAATTTTTCTTTGATTTCCTGAAAAGAATGCTGACATCTCTCATCCAAAATAAATTCACAGTCCTTGGTAATAAAATTAAACATGGGGGAATTTTTTTTACTAAAATCCTTGATAAAGCTCCTATAGTATCCAACATGCCCTAAAAATGACTTGATATCTATGGGGGTTTGAGGAATAGGCAAGTCTGAAATAATTATGATTTTGTTTTGGTCAACCTGAATTCCTCTTTTTAAAATGTGGTGTCCTAATACAATCCCCTCATCAACCATCATCAAACACTTCTCATGACTAAGAGACAGATGGTGTTGCTCACATCTTGTTAATAATCTATCTAAATTCCTCAAAGCATCATCAAATGTGTCTCCATGTACAGTGAAATCATCCATGTATACCTCTACACAGTCATTTGTTAGGTCTGCAAAAATTGCTAATACAGCTCTTTGGAAATTTTCCAGAGCATTACATAATCCAAATGGTAATACCCTGTAGGAAAAGGTACCCCATGGACATGTAAAGGTATTTTTTCCTGATCCTCAGCAGCAAATCTGATTTGATTATATCCACTAAATCCATCCAAGAAGGAAAAGTATTGCTTACCTGCAAGGTTGTCTAGGACTTGATCTATGAATGGTAGGGGAACATAATCTCTTAGTCTGGCTTTTTTTAGTTCCCTATAGTCAACAAAAATTCTCCATTTTCTGTTCTTTTTAGGAACAATTATAAGAGGAGACACTCACTGACTATCTAAGATAGGATAGATAAAACCTACTTGTAATAGTTTTTCAATTTCTTGTTTGACTATATCTCTTAAGGCTGGATTAATCCTTCTCTAAGGTTGCCTAACTGGTCTAATGTTTTCAGTATAGATGTGATGTGTGCAAATACTTGGATGGATTCCTTTCATATCTTTGTAGTCCCAAGAAAAATATCTAGTATGATTTTTCAGAACATCAAACAATTTATCTTCTTCATCATTTTCCAACTAGTTGTTTATGTTCAAAATCTTACCTGGCTCAATCTCAACATGTTTGGTTCCAATGTGTGATGAAATTATTTGTTAAAAGGGTTCCATTAAGGTATTTAGTGGAAATACATGTGGAAATAACATATGATATGCAGTAACATCTCCAAAATTTCCTTGAGACAGAATATTGGAAAAAGGACAGTAGGCAAAGTTATGACACTTATCTTGTTGTAGGTCAAACTCCTCATCACTGCTGCTTTCCAGAAATTCTTCACCATTTCTTGATATCTTAGAAACTGAAGCTACCAATTCTTCCTCCCCCAAGATAAATCTCGTTCCTCTGGAGTGAAATTATGTACAGTCACAAGGAATTGCTATTGGTGTGGTTCCAGAACTAAATGTGATGGTTCCAGAACTAAATTTGATGATTCCGGGACAGAAGTTTGTAGGTTCCAGAACTAAGTTCGTAGGTTCCGGAACTATTCCTAATTGCTCCAAGGATAATTGGTGTTCATTCAATGGTTGACTAATCATATCTTCTACCTCACGTATGTGATCCTGCAACGTGATCATGGCCAAAGAAGATAGGTTTTTCTTATTAGTATCAGGAGTATCAACCCACAATTGTTCTTGATAATCAATAGAAGGTCGTGTAGAAGGATATGTGGAGATTTTCTTAGAATTCTTACCATTTGAGATAGTCATATCACCTGATCTGTAATCAATTAAAGCAGCAACTGTAGCTAACCATGGTCTGCCCAAAATAATGGGATAACCAAGTGTTTTACCTTTTGGCTGCAATATAAGGAAATCAACTGGATATTCCCATGACTCCACCATAACTGCTACATCTTCAATAACTCCTTATGGTTTTACTACAGACTGATCTACCATCTGGAATATGGTGTTAGTAGGTTATATACCTGTTAATGGTAATGTTTTCAAAGTGTTCATTGTCATCACATTTATAGCCGCTCCCAAATCAACCAAAACATTATGTATATCTTTATTCCCTATAGAGATAAAAATAACAGGACTTCCAGGATCTCCGTATTTGGGAAGCAAAATTTTTCCTGCTAATAAATCAGCAAGTTTCCCATCTACCTTAATAGTCCTGGGGTACTTCTTCTTCCTTCCAAGTCTTTTTAAACATAACATTTTGATTAACTTGTTTCAATTCTAGAATGTCCTTAATTACTTGTAACAATGGTATTTCAATATTCAATCTCCTTAGTTCCTAGACCAACTCAGATTCCTTAGTTTCTATGGCTTTCTTAAATCTCTCTGGAAATGGAGTCTTAGTACAGTTGCTATATGGCTCCTTATTCTTTTATTTTTCATCCTTCTTGGGAACAACCATACTAGGGGTTTCAATTTCTTCTGTCATCTCAGTGATTATAACAGGTGGACTGCTGATTACTTTGTCCCGATCTAGTTTGAATATCCTTATAATCCATGGCATTCAGATCAACTGATTTTTCTAGTTATGTTCCGTAGACAAGATTTGTTTGTTTGTTTCTTGGGTTTGCTACTGGATGTGCTAGTATTTGGGTTTGGACCACATTTTGATTTTGTGAATTTTGTTTGGAGAACCCATTATGGCTTATTGATTCTATTGGTCATATGTCCCTTCCTTGAACATAATTATTAGAGCTCCACCTAGGTTGTGACCAAGCATTTAGGTTTCCTTGACCAGACCATAGTTGTTGGTGTCCTGTGGGAAAAGTGACCAAGATTGAGCGTGCCCAATCTACAAGTGACTTTCCATCGCACCTGAGTTCCCGAGGTCATGCCGAGACAGCCGGTGGTTGTACTGGAATATGTGTGAGATACGGAGCAAAACTAGTTAGGAAATCTAACGTCTTCAATGCGCACTAACGGAACTTGCGAAACTCGGCAAAGAAAGTGCCATAACTTGGGCTAAAGTGTTAGATCGGTTAGCAAGGAATTACTTCTCTAAGGCTCCATTGGATATCGTTGTCTTATGTTTGAGATCTATGGGTTGTGGAATACAATGGAAAAGTGAAACATGGATTAGTCTTTGTCCCTAGATTCACAGATTGTGGATCACATTTCGATTGAGTTTGATGTAGCCAATATCTTATGGGATGCAGTTCTGTAGCCTACATCTAGGAAAATCTGAGAATAATGTGTTTAATTCTCTGAGCATGTTCTTCTAGCAAGGATAATTGTTCGATGATGATAGGTGGAAGTGGAGTAAACAAGAATACTAGTGTCGTAGGCCAGTGAAATTCTCAATTCTCCAATCACTGGATTCATGATCTAGGGCTACAATGGGATTACACTGTTTTTCCTGCTAGGTCACAACTCTTGTTCATAGCTTCTACAAATGTATTGTGGACCATCATTATTGTCATGTGTGAAATCAAGTCCATAATCCATGCTCCTATCCAGTAATCATATGTTTCTCAGCTTCTTGTTTAGGATCCAGACCTAAGAAAAATGATGTGATTAACTCTTCTTGAATATGAATCCTACATTGCTTTCGTGTAACCTGGATTCTAAACCTAATGGTATCTATATTAGACAGAGTGTCTCCTTTATTTTGGGACCAAAGGATTCAACTCGACTTTGTTCTCTTTCTGAACCCTCTACAGTAATCATGATACTGTTCTGCCTAGGGTAATCTTCCAGTCTGTGCCCGATTGATTTTACCTGAGACATTCAGCTTGGTCATCTTCTATGTTTAGTCCGCTCAACTAAGACATTCATTTGTTGCATGCTTCCGTTGTTAGCATGTAAGACATTGAATGCTAATTTTACATCTATCTTATTATTGCAATCATATGTCTTGATCCATGGTACTTTAAGTTCAAATAGAAATTGGTCAGGGTATTCACATGACATCCCTCTAAACATGGGTAAATGTGTAGGTGAAATATTTTTCATAGGTTTATAATCATCATCCAATTGAATTGGATAAGTGAAGGTCCTATCAGGTTCTCTTTCTGCTTCTTGTGCCATTTCCGTAGTACCTGCTAGAATGTTTTTTCAATCAATATGGTATGTGATTTTTTTGGGGGAAGGTAAAAACTCAGGAGTAGGAGGTTGACTACTCAATTGTGAATCAAAACTTTCTCTAAATGAGTCTTGGAATATGATCTTTTTTCTAAGGGTTCTACTTCCTTTTGGTGAAACTCATACAGATTCTAAAACATCCAAAGGTCCACCACTTCTTCCCTTGTGCCTAATAAGGGATAATGGTGCTTCCAATTCTTGATGCACTTCCTTATTTGATGATGATTCTTGTTCAGATATTTTTGGGAGGAATTGACCCTTAGAGTCTCTTGGTCTACTCATAAATTTTACGATGATGTATGGAAGATCCTGCAATTACTAGGTGTTTGATTGATGCTCTTATCGATACCTAATTAGACAATTTTAATTATTAGTTCCCTAGAAATGGCACCAAAAATTATGGGTGTCATTATTCCCTTCATTTAATCAGCTCTTTGTTGATGTCGTAATCAAACTAGGGGTGGTGTATGAGGCTATATGTAACAAGAAATCTTAGTGATCTAGTAATTTAATTTAGGTATTTGTTTCTTTTTATATTTTCTGGGGGATTTTATCAATGTATTAAGGATTCCTTGGCTAAAACCTTATTGAAATCAAACTATGAAAATTTGTTGTAAGTAAACACTCTCTGCAGAAATAGATTATTAGAAATAAAAACACATTTTCATAATAGAATAGATTGTTGTAAGTAAACACATGTTACAGAAATAAACACACTTTCTTTGGAAATAAACACACAATTTTAGAATGATGAAAGTTGGTTGTAAAGAAAGAATAATCTAATCTAAAACACCTGCAGGAACAAGTATACAACATATTTAAAATTGAGTAATCAAAAGCATTTATAGAATTATTAGATCTATACTATTTTCTCTTTAAATATAAATAAAAATAAAACAAACATCTTGGTTCTTGGAAGAGTGGTCCCTTTCTCCACCTTGAAACATGATTTGATAACTTAATATACTCTCAAAAAATGAATGGATATTTTATTGATAAAATGTTCTGCATTACAAAAATGTATTATTTCTTTTTATCTCTCTGTATTTTTTTATGTATATATCTATATATCTCTCTCTCTATATATATTTATCTATCTACAAGTCTGCATATATATACTTCTTCCACAAGTGTATTTACAACCATTTCATTGTCCAACTGATTCAGGCTAATAACCGAATTATGCCCAAAATAGATGTTGAATTGGATCATGGTTGGACGTAATATTGTATAATAGTTATCCCTGGATCAATGAGTATGAAGATTTAGAAATCCTCCAATCTACTCCTGATTGAAAGGATCATTGATTTCTAAATCACTTTAGGATTCCATGTTGGAATGAATGAATTATTAGGTGGTTGTCCCCAATTTTAGAGAACTGTCTAGAACTAAATGGCAATCATTCAAGGGTCTAGGTATGAGGGTTCTGGAGCTGACATGCCCTTGGCTAGTTGTCTGGAAAAAATTTACTTCTTCTGATGTGGAACTAATACTCTTTGTTTAAAGTTTTTTAACTAAATGGAAGAAGTTCCAGAACTAATCCTCTCATGTTCCCTAGATTCACATTGATAGAGTTCATAACTACATAATAAAGTTTCGGAGCTAAGTCGAGAAGTTCCAGAAATGAACTGTATTGAAACCAATGCTTCCAAAAACATGTTTACCTCTTTATACTTTGTTCTTTCGACTAATTTTGACTTGTTTTATTACAAAACTAAATTTCTAAAGAACTTAGTTAGGAATTATAGAGTTTGTAAACATTATAACTACAATCAACAAAAGATGGAAAATTACATCCTAACTTATATTAGATCAAACAAAATCCACAAAATGAAATCAATCTTCATAAAAATGAGAGTAAAATAAGATCATTTATTGTACATTAACGAGACATATTCTTGCCTTATCAGCCTATATGCTATACCCTGATCTCTTGACCCTAAATACTAATCCTTAAACCAAAAACCAAAAACCAAAAACCTTAAACTCATAAACTTGTAAACCCTAAATCCACATATTTTGCTCACAAACCAAAAACCATAAACCCTAAACCCTAAACCACCTAAACCCTAAACCTTAAACCCTAAACCCTAAACTATGAGCGTTAAACCCTAAACCATAAAATAAAAACACTAAACATGAAACCCTAAACACTAAATCATAAACCCAAAAACCTAAACTCTAAACCCCGAACCATAATCCATTTGCCCTAAAAACAAAAATCGAAATTGTAAACCTTAAACCCTAAACCCTAATCCCTAAAACTTGAGCCCTAAACCATAAACGCTAAAATCTAAACCCTAAACCCTATAATCTAAACCCTAAATTGTAAACCATAAACCTAATTATTTGTTTTGTAATCTAAACAGTAAACTTTAAATTCTAAACCCTAAAATATTGGTCCTAAACCGTAAACCATAGATGACCATAAATCATAAACCATAAACCCTAAACCATATGCCATGTTCCATAAACACTAAAAACTAAATCCTAAACCCTAAACCCTAAAACCTAAACCCTTAGATGTAAACCCAAGGTCCTATCAGGTTCTCTTAAAACCTTGTGCCATGATCCCTAACCCTAAATTTTAAACCCTAAACCATATGGTATGTAACCCTAATCCTTAAACCCTAAATACTAAACCTCAAATTCTAAACCCTTAAACATCAAACCTAAAGCATAAACCCTTATGCCTAAACCCTAAATCCTAATTCCTAATCCATCAGTCTAAAACACTAAACCCTACACCCTAAACCCTTAATCTTAAACAAGAAACCCTGAACCCTAAACCATAAACCCTTAGCCATAAAACCTAAACCATTATCCATAAACCCTCAACCTTGACCCCTAAACCCTAAACCCTAAAACCTTATGCCTAAACCCTGAACATTGATCCCTAATGCCTAGGCCCTAAACCTAAACCATTATGCTTAAACCCTAAACCCTAATCCCTAATCCCAGAGCCCTTGTTGATACCTAATTAGAAAATTCTAACTATTAGTTCCCCAAAAATGGTACCTAAAATTATGGGTGTCATTATTCCCTTTATTTAATCAACTCTTTTTTGATGTCATATTCAAACTAGGGGTGATGTCTGAGGATATATGCAACAAGAAATCTTAGTGGTCTAGTAATTGACTATAGGTATTTTTTTAATATATTTTCTGGGGGATTTTATCAATGTATAGAGGATTCCTTGGCTAAAACCTTATTGAAATCAAACTATGAAAATTTGCTGGAAGTAAACACTCTCTGCAGAAATAGATTGTTGGAAATAAACACACATTTGCTGAATAGAATAAATTGTTATAAGTAAACACATTTTACAGAAATTAACACGATTACTTTGGAAATAAACACACAATTTGAGAATTATGAAAGTTGATTGTAAATAAATAATAATCTAATCTAGAACACCTACAGGAACAAGTATACAACATATTTAAACCTGAGTAATCAAGAGCATTTACAAAATTATTATATCTATACTATTTTCTTTGGAAATATAAACAACAATAAAATGAAGATCCTAGTTCATAGAAGAGTGGGCCCTTTCTCCACCTTGAAACAGGATTTGAAAACTTAATATACTCTCAAAACAGAAATGGCTATTTTATTGATAAAATGTTCTGCATTACAAAAACATATTGTTTCTTTTTATCTCTCTATCTTTATCTATGTATATATCTATATCTCTCTCTCTCTCTAGATATATATATTTATCTATCTACAAGTCTGCATATATATACTTCTTCCACAAGTGTATTTACAACCATAGTTTTCCAACCAATCCAAATAGAACCGAATCATGCCGAAAATAGATGCTAAATTTGATCATGGTTGGATGTACTATTGTATGATAGTTATCCCGAGATCTACGAGTATGAAGATTCAAAAATCTTCCAATCTGATCTTAATTGAAAGGATCATTGATTGACTTAAATCACTAGATGTTGTTGGAATAAATAAATTCTTATCGGTTCCGGAACTTTAGAGAAGTTCTGAAACTAAAGGAAATCATTCCAAATCTAACTGTGAGGTTCTAGAGCTACATGTAGGAGTTCTAGAAAAAATTCCAAAAGTTCTGGAAGTAAGTGATGGAGTTACAGAACTAATCCCAAAAGTTCTGGAACTAATTGATAGATTTCATAACTACGAAATGAATTTATGGAGCTAAGTCTAGAAGTTCCGGAACTGGGCCGTATTGAAACCAATGCTTCGAAAAACATGTTTACCTCTTCATACTTTGTTCTTTCAACTTATTGTGACTTGTCTTATTACAAAACTGAATTTCCAAAGCACTTAGTTAGGAATTACAAAGTTTTTAAATGTTATAACTACAATAAAAAAAGATGGAAAATTACATCCTAACTTAAATTAGATCAAACAAAATTCACAAAATGAAATCAATCTTCATAACACGTAGAGTAAAACAAGATCATTTATTATACATTAACAAGAAACATTCTTTCCTCATCACCCTATACCCTATACCCTATACCCTATACCCTATACTCTATACCCTATACCCTATACCCTGATCCCTTAACCATAAACCCTAAGCCTTAAACCCAAAACCATAAATTTTAAACCCTAAACCCTAAACCCTATAAAAACCTAAAGCCTAAAACTTAAAACATAAACCCTAAACCCTAAACTATGAGCCCTAAACCCTAAAACCTAAACCATAAAATCAAAACACTAAACAAGAAACCATAAACCCTAAATCATAAACCCTAAAACCTAAACTCTAAACCCCTAACCATAATCCATTAGCCCTAAAAAAAATCTAAATCTTAAAACTTAAACCCTAAACCCTAAGCTCTAAACCCTGAGACCCAAACCATAAACACCAAAATCTAAACCCTAAACCCTATACCCTTAATTGTAAATCTCCTAAACCCTTAGCCCTAAACCTTAAACCCTAAACCATATAGACTAAACCATAAACTCTAAACCCTAAACTAGAAACTCTAAACTCAAAAATGTAAACCCTAAACTATAAACCATAAGCCCTAAACTATAAACCATAAACCCTAAACTATATGCCATATTCCCTAAACCCTAAACAATAAAGCCTAAACCTTAAACCCTAAACACTAAAACCTAAATCCTAAACGATAAATCATGAGCCCTAAAACCTAAACCCTAAACCGTTAGTCACAAACACAAAAACCTAAACCATAAGACCTTAACCATGATCCCTAAACCCTAAACCCTAAAACTTAAACCATTAACCCTAAGCCCTAAACCCTAAATCCTAAACCTTAAATACTAAACCATAAAACCTAAAACTTAAAGCCTAAACCCTTATGCCTAAACCTTAAATCCTAATTCCTAATCCATTAGTCCTAAACACTAAACCCTACACCCTAAACCTTAAATCCTAAACAAAAAACCTTAAACTCTAAACCCTAAACCCTTAGTCATAAACCCTAAACCATTATCCATAAACCATCAACCTTGACCCCCAAACTTTAAACCATAAACCCTAAACCATAAACCCTTATGCCTAAACCCTAAACATTGATCCCTAATCCCTAGGCCCTAAACCTAAACCCTTATGCATAAGCCCTAACCCTTAATTCCTAATCCCAGAGCCCTAAAATCTACACCCTAAACCCTAAACAATGATCCCTATACCATAAACCCTAAACCCTAATTATTTAAACCTAAATCCTAAACCCTAAAACCTGGTCCCTAAACTCTAAACCCTAAACAACATAAACCCTAAACCCTAGACCCTAAGACCTAAAACATAAACCCTATTCCCTGAACACTAAACCCTAAACCATAAACCCTAAACATTATACCCTTATCCCTAAACACTAAAACCTAAACATGAAACACTCAAACCTAAACCCTTGACCCTAATCCCTAAACCCTAAATGATAAACCCAAAACCATTAAACCTAAGCCCTAAACCCTACACAATAAACCACAAACCATAAATCATAAACCATAAGCCCTATCTCCTACACCCCAAACCCTAAACCCTAAATCCTAAATCCTAATTATTAAAACCTAAAACCCTAAACCCTACACCCTAAACCCTAATCCCTAAACCCTGAACCCTAAAATCTATACCCTAAACCATCATCCCTACACACTAAAAACTTAACCCATTTCCCTAAACCATAAACCATAAACTCATACGCCTAAACCCTAAACACTAAACCATAAACCCAAAACCCTAAACATTAAACCCTAAACCCTAAAACCTAAAAATAAAAAATAAACCCTAAACTATATACCCTATACCCTATAACTTAAACCATAAACCTTATACCCTAAACCCTAGTCCCTACGTAATAATCCATAAGCCATAAACCCTAAAGCCTAAACCTCATACCAGGATCCTAAACCCTAAACTCTAAACCTTATACCCTAAACCCTCAACCTTAAAACCTAAACTACAAACCCTAAACTATAAACCATAAACCTCATAACATGATCCCTAAACCCTAATTCCTAAACCCTAAACCCTAAAACCTAAACCCTAAACCCTAAAACCTAAAACCTAAACCCTAATATCTAAACCCTTATCCCATAAATCTTAAACCCTAAGCCCTAATCTCTAAACACTAAAACCTTAGCCCTAAGTCCTAAACCCTAAAACATAAACCCATAGCCCTAAAACCTAAATCCTAAAACCTATCCCTAAAAACATATCCCTAAACCATATATCGTAAAGCCTTAACATTGAGTCCTAAACCCTAAACAATATATCTTAAACCCTAAAAGTTAAACCCTGCGCCATAAACCATAAACCCAAAACCTTGAGCCATAAACCCCTAACCCTAAAGCCTAAATCCTAAACCCTTATCCATAAAACCTAATCCCTAATTACTAAACCCTAAACCCCCTAAACCGTAATAACTTAAACCATAAACCTTGACCTAAAGTCCTAAACCCTAAACACTCCCTAATAAACCCTCTATACCCTAAACAAAAAACCCTAAACCTTAAACCCTAAACCGTAAATCCTAAAACCTAAATAAACCTATACCCTAAATCATAAACCCTATACCCTCTAAAGCACCTAGTCCCTAAAACAAAACCATAAACCCCTGAACCCTAAACTCATAAGCCCTAAACCCTAAACCCTAAATACTAAATCCCAAACCTCATACCATGATCCCTAAACCATAAAATCTAAACCCTAAACCCTAAACATCAAAACCTAAACCCTAAACCCTACACCCTAAACACTAAACACTAAACACTAATTATTGAGACTTAAACACTAAACCCTAAATCCTAAACCCTAATACCTAATCCTTATACCCTAAACTCTAATCCCTAAACACAAAAAACATTAAACCTTGAGCACTAACCTCTAAACACTAAACCCTTAGCCCTAAGTCCAAAACAATAAACCATAAACCGTTAGCCCTAAAACCTAAACCCTAAACCACTATGCCTAAAAAATATCCCTAAAACCTATACCATAAACCCTTAACATTGATCCCTAAACCATAAAGCATATATCTTAAACCCTAAACCTTAAATCCTGATCCATAAACCCTAAAACCTAAACCTTGATCCCTAAAGCCTAATAGTTAATCATTAAACCCCTCTAACCTATAATGTAAGCCACCTAAATCCTAAATGCTTAGCTCCCTAAACCCTAAACCCTTAAACATAAAACATAAACCTTGAGCCCTAAATCCTAAACCCTTAACCCTTACAACTAAACCCTAAACCATAAATAATAAACCTTTATCCCTAAACTCAAAACCCTAAACACTAAACACTAAATCCTAAACTATAAACCTCCTAAAACATAAACCCTAAAACATTAGCCCTAAACCATAAACCTAAAAACTAATCCCTAAATCCTAAAATGTAAACCCCCTAAACCTTAACCTTAAACTCTAAATCCTATATACTAAACCTTAAACCCTAAACCCTAAAACATAAACCATAAACCCTTAGCCCTAAACTCTAAACCCTAAACCCTAAACCTTAGACCCTAATAGCTAAACCCTAAACCCTTAAACCTTAAACCCTGAGCCCTAATCTCTAACCACTAAACCCTTAGCTCTAAGTCCTAAACCCTAAACCCTTAGCCCTAGAACCTAAACCCTAAACCCCTATCCCTAAAAACATATCCTTAAACCCTATACCGTAAACCATTAACATTACGTCCTAAACCCTAAAAATTAAACCCTAAGCCAAAAACATTAAACCCTTAGTCCTAAACCCCTAACCCTTAGTCCTAAACCCCTAACCCTAAAGCCTAAATCATAAAGACTAAAACCTTTTCCTTAATCATTAAACCATATAAAATATAACCTAAACCCACTAAACCCTAAACCCTTATTCACAAAACCTAATACCTAAATCCTAAACCTTGATCCCTAAACCCTAACCCCTAACCCCTATACCCTAAAAAATAAAACCCTAATACTCTAACCCTAAATCCTATACCCTATACCCTAAACCCTATCCCATATACCCTATACCCTATACCCTATACCCTAAACCCTATTCCCTACACAATAATCCTTGAGCCCTAAACCCTAAACCCTAAATCCTAAAGCCCAAACCTCATACTGTGATCCCTAAAACCTAAAATCTAAACCCTAAACCTTAAACCTTAAAACCTAAACCCTAAACCCTAAACCCTAAAGAT
The DNA here is from genome assembly GCA_019776745.2 of Taxus chinensis. NCBI lineage: Eukaryota > Viridiplantae > Streptophyta > Pinopsida > Cupressales > Taxaceae > Taxus > Taxus chinensis. The sequence continues at coordinate 217,394,224 of CM034156.1, read as the reverse complement.
TAAACATTAATTATTGAGCCTTAAACACTAAACACTAAATCATAAACCTTAAAACCTAAACCTAAACAACAATAACCCTAAACCATAAACCCTAAACCATACAACCTAAAACCTAAACCCTAAACCCTAAAACCTAAACCCTAAACCCTAATCCCTAATCCCTAAACCCTAATCCCTAAACCCTAAAACCTTAAACCTTGAGCACTAATCTCTAAACACTAAATCCTTAGCCCTAAGTACTAAACACTAAACCATAAACCCTTAGCCCTAAAAACTAAACCTTAAACCCGTATTCTTAAATACATAGCCCTTAACCATAAACAATAAATATTAAACCCTAAACCTTAAACCCTGAGCCATAAACCCTAAACCCTAAAGCTTGAGCCCTAAACCCCTATCCCTAACGTCTAAAGCCTAAATCCTAAACCCTAATACTTAATCATTAAACCCTCTACCCTATAATCTAAACCCCTTAAACCCTTAGCCCTAAACCCCAATCCCTAAACCATAAACCCTTAAAGATAAATCCTAAACCTTGAGCCCTAAATCCTAAACCCTGAACCCTTATAACTAAACCCTAAACCTTAAATAATAGACCTTTATCCCTAAACTTAAAACACTAAACACTAAACACTAAATTCTAAACTGTAAACCTTCTAAAACATAAACCCTAAAAAATTAGGCCTTAACTATAAACCATAAACAATAAACCCTAAACCTTGAACCCTAAACCCTAAACCTAAAAACAAATCCGTAAATCCTAAACTGTAAACCCCCTAAACCCTTAACCTTAAATCGTAAATCCTAAATCCTAAATCCTAAATGTTAAACCCTAACCCCTAAAACCTAAACCCTAAACCCTTAGCCATAAACTCTAAAACCTAAACCTTAAATCCTTAGCCCTAAAGAATAACCCCTAAAAAATGAGCCATAAATCCTAAACCCTAAAGTCTTAAAACTAAACCCTAAAACCTAAACCATAATACCTAAACCATAAAACCTAAACCTTGACCCATAAACCCTAAACAATAATCCCTAAACCCTAAACCATAAAAAACTATCCCTAAATCCTATACCCTAAACCCCAAACCCCGATCCATAATCCTTAATCCCTAATCCTAAACCCTAAACCCTAAACCTAAACCCTAAACCCCAAAATCTAAACATTAAACCCTAAACCCTAAACTTTGTTTGCTAAACCCTAAATCTTTACATGTAAACCCTAAATCAAAACCCCTATCTCTAACACCCTAACCCTAAATCCTGAACCCAAAATCCTATACCAAAAATCCTATAGCATAAACCCTAAACACCCTAAACTCTAAACCCGTAGCCAAAAAACTAAAACCATAAACTATAAACCTTGAGTCCTAAGCGCTAAACCCTAAATCATAAATGATAAACCCAAATCCCTAAACCCTAACTGGTAAAAACATTAAACCGAAAATACTAAACATTAAGCCCTAAGCCCTAAACCCCAAAACCTAAGCCCTAAACCCTAAACCCTAATCCCTAAACCATACACCATAAATAATAAACCCTAAACCATAAACCATAAATCCTAAAACTTAAACCGTAAACCCTAATTCCTAAACCCTAAACCATGAGCCCTAAACCTTAAACCCTAAAAACTAAAACCTAATCCCTAAACCATAAACACTAAACCCTAAACCATAAACCCTAAACCCATAAACTTTAAACCCTAAGCCATAAACCAAAAATACTAAACCATAAACCATAAACCATAAACCTTAAACCCTAAACCCTAAACCATAAACCATAAACCCTAAAATTTGATCCCTAAAAACTAATACCTAATTAAAAAACCCTAAATTATAAACACCTTAAACCCTAAACCCAAAGCCGTAAACCCTAAATCCTAATCCCTAATTCGAAATCCCTAAACCCTAAGCCCTAAACCCCATAAACTCTAAACCCTTATCCCTAAATAATAATCACAAAACCCTAAACCCTAATTCCTAAACAATAATCCCTAAGCCCTAAACCCTAAACCCTAAATCCTAAACCTAAAATACCTTGACCCTAAACCCTAAACCTTAAAATTAAACCTAAACCCTAAACCCTAAACCACTGAACCCCTAAACCCTAAAATTGTTAAACACTAAATTGAGCCTAAACCGTAATACCTAAACCCATAAACCCTAAACCCTAAACCCCTAAACCCTAAAATATAAACCCTAAAGCCTAAACCTAAACCCTAAACCCTAAACCGTAGAACCTAGACACTAAACCTTAAACCCTACTCATACCCTAAACCATAAACCCTAAACCCTAAAACATAAAAACTAAACCCTAATTCATAAAACCTAAACCGTTAACCCTAAACCTTAAACCCTAAACTATAAACCCTAAAAATAATACCATAAACCCTAAACCTAAAACCATAAACCTCTAAACCTAAACCCATAATAACCTAAACCCTAAACCGTAAACTCTAAACCCTAAGCCCTAACCCTAACCCTAAACTCTAATCCTAAAACCATAAACCCTAAACCATAAACCCTAAACCTAAACCCTAAACCTTAAACCCTTATCCGTAAACCATAAACCCTAAACCCTAAATGCTAATCCCTAAACCCTAATCCCTAAAACATAAACCCTAAAACCTAAACCCTAAACCCTAAACCTAAAGCCCTAAACCCTAAACCATAAAACCTAAACCCTAAAATATAAACCCTAAACCCTAAAACCCTATAACCTTAAACCCTAAACACTAAATTGAGCCTAAACCCTAAAACATAAACCCTAAACCCTTATCCCTAAACCCTAAACCTCAACCCTAAAACATAAACCCTAAACCATAAACCTTAAACCCTAAACCATAAACCCTAAACACTTAACCCTAAACCCTAAACCCTAAACCCTAAACCCTAAATCATAAACCATTAACCCTAAAACATGATCCCTAAAACCCTAAACCCTAAACCCCTAAAACCTTAACCTAAACCCATAAAACTGTAAAACACTAAACCCTAAACCACTAAAACCCTAAACCCTAAACCTTAAACCCTAAACACTAAACCCTAAACCCTACATCCCTAAACTAAACCCTAATACAAAACCCTAACCCTAAACCCTAAAAACTAAACCCTATAAAAACCTAAACCCTAAAGTATAAAGCCTACTCCCTAAACCCTAAATCATAAACCCTAAACCGTAAACCCCCTAAGCCCTTTATTCTAAATCCTAAGCACTAAACCCTAACCCATAAACCCTACATCCTAAAACCTAAGCACTAAAACCTAAACCCTAAACCCTAAACCATAAACCATAAACCATAAAATTTGATCCTTAAATCCTAAAACCTTATCACTAAACCCCTAAACCCTAAACCCTAAACTAAAAACACTAAATCTTGATCCCTAAACCCTAAACCCTAAGCCCTAAATCATAAGCCCGAAGCTGTAAACACTAAATCGTAAACACCCTAAACCTTAAACCCTTTCACCTAAACACTAAACCCTAAACTCAAAACACTAAACAATTAACCCTAAACCATAAACCATAAACCCTAAACCCTAAAACCTAAACTATAAACCTTAAAACATAAAACCTAAACCCTAAAACTTAAGTGCTAAACTCTGAACCACTAGCCTAAAAAATAAACTATAAACCCTTATCCCTAAACCCTAAACCCCTAGCCCTACACACTAAACCCCTAGCTGTAAACCCTAAAACTAAACCTTAAACCCTAAACTATAAACTTAAACCCTAAACCTTAAACCTTAAACCCTAAAACTTTAACACTAAGTCATAAAATCTAAAACCTAAACCCTAATACGTAAACACCCTAAACCCTAAACCTTAAACCCTAAACCCTTAGCCCTAAACCATAAACCCTCAGTTCTAAGCCTTAAGCCCTAAACCCTAAACTATAAATCCTAAACCCCAAAACCCTGAATTCTAAACCATTAGCCATAAACCCTAAACCCTAAACCTAAACCGTAAAACCTAAATGTTGAGCCCTAAACCTTAAAACGTAAATCCCATTCTCCAAACACTAAACCATAAAATTTAAACCCTAAACCTAAAACTCTAAACATAAAATAATGAACCCCATAAACCTTAAACCCTAAACCCTTATCCCTACAATGTAAACACTAAACTCTAAGCCCTAATCCCTAAGTACTAAATACTAAACCCCTAGCCCTAAACCCTTAGCCCTAAACAATAAGCCTTGAACCCAAAACATTAAACCTTAAGCATAATATCTTGATTCCTAAACCCTAAACCCTAAACTCTAAGCCCTAAACCCTAAACCCTATACCCTATATCCTATATACTATAGCCTGATCTCTTGACCCTTAACCCTAAGCCTTAAACCTAAAACTATAAACTCTAAATGCTAAACCCTAAACTCCCTAAACCTCCTAAAAACTTAACCCTAAACCCTAAACCTTAAACCCTAAACCCTAAAACATGAACCCTAAACCATAAACCCCAAACACTAAAAAGGAAGTCCTAAACCATAAATCATAAACACTAAACCCTAAACTATAAACCCCTAAACCACAAGCCATAATCCCTTAGCCCAAAAACCAAAACTCTAAATCATAAAACTTAAACACTAAACCCTAAGCCATAAACCATGTAACCTAACCCCTGAGCCCTAAAAAATAAATGGTAAACTTTAAAACCTAAACCCTAAACCCTAACCTCAAAACCCTAAAAATTATACCCTAATATGTAAACCACGTAAACCCTTAGCCCTAAAACTTAAACCATAAAACTTAAGCCCTAAAACATACAATCCAAACCCTAAATTGTAAACCATCAACCTTAAACTATAAAGGATAAAAACTAAACCCTAAAATCTAAACCCTAAACCATAAACCATAAACCATAAACCATAAAACCTTAACCATATGCCATGTTCCCTAAACCCTAAACCCTAAACCCTAAGCCTTAAAACATAAACCCTAAGCCATAAGCCCTAAAATATAAACACTAAAACCTAAAGCCTAAACTCTTATTCATAAAACCTAAATCCTAATCCTTAATCCATTAGTCCTGAACATTAAACCCTACACCCTAAACCCTAAACCTTAAACCACAAACACTAAACCCAAAACCCTAAACCCTTAGCCATAAACCATAAACCATAATCCATAAACCATAAACCTTCAATCTTGACCCCTAAACCCTAAACCTTAAACCCTAAATCCTAAAAAATAATCCTTGAGCACTGAAGCATAAACCATATACCCTAATCCTTAAACCTTTATGCCTAAACCCTAAACCTTTATCTCTAATCCCTGGGCTCTAAATCCTAAACCCTTATGCATAAACCATTAGCCCTAAAATCTAAACCCTAAACCCTAAACCTTAAACCCTTAGCCCTAAACAATAACCCCTAAAAAATGAGCCCTAAATCCTAGCCCCTAAACCCTAATCCCTAAGCCCTAAACCCTAAAACTTGACCCATAAACCCTAAACAATAACCCCTAAACCCTAAACCATAAAAAAATATCCCTAAACCCTAAACCCTAAACCCTGATCCCTAAACCTAAACCCTAAACCCTAAACCTAAACCCTAAACCCTAAACTCTAAACCCTAAAACTTATTCAATAAAACCTAAATCTTGACATGTAAACTATAAACCAGAAACCCCTATCTCTAAACGCCTAACCCTACATCCTAAACTGAAAAATCCTATAGCCTAAAACCTAAACCCCCTAAACTCTAAAACCATAGCCAAAAAACTAAAACACAAAACCATAAACCTTAATTCCTAAACTGTAAACCATAAATCATAAACTATAAACCAAAATCCTTAAACCCTAACCTACAAACAACTTAAACCCAAAATACTAAACATTAAGCCCTAAAACCTAAACCCTAAACCCTAAACCATAAATCCTCAAACCTAAACCACAAACCCTAATCCCTAAACCCTAAACCATGATCCCTAAACCCTAAACCATAAAAAATAAAACATAATCCCTAAACCCTAAACACAAAACCCTTAGCCATAAAACCTAAACCCTAAACCCTAAACCATAAACCATAAACCTTGTGCCCTAAACCATAAAACCTAACTCCAAAAACCTAAATTATAAACCCCTTAAACCCTAAACCCAGAGCCGTAAACTCTAATCCCTAATCCCTAAACCCTAAACCCCATAAACCCTAAACCCATATCCCTAAACCATAATCATGAAACCCTAAACCATAATTCCTAAACAATGAGCCCTAAACCATAAACATAAAACCCTTAACCTTAATCCCTAAACCAAAAACCCTAAGTGCTTAGACCTAAATACTAAACCCTAAATGCTAAACCTTTAGTCCTAAACTCTCAACCCTACACCCTTAGCACTAAAACAAAAATCATCTACCCTAAACCCTAAACCTTAAAATTGTTAAATTGTAAACTCTAAAGCCTTAGAACTAATCCCTAAACCCTACCAACTAAACCCTATTTCCTAAACACTAAAATCTAAACCCTAAATTGTAAAACCTTAACCCTAAAACCTAAAACCTAAACCCTAAACCCTAAATACTAAATAATAAACCCTAAACCCAGCACTATAAACCTTGAACACTAAAATTTAAACCCTAAACTGTAAAGCTTAAAACTTTAGCCCCAAAACCTAAACCTTCAACCTTCAACCCTTAACCCTAAACCATATACCCTATACCCTAAATCCTAAACCCTAAACTCTAAACCCTAAACCCTAATCCCTAACCCCTAAACCTTAAAATCTAAATCCTAAAGCCTAAACTCTAAAACATAAACCCTTAGACCTAAACCCTAAACCTTAAACCCTAAACCCTAGACATTAAGATCTAAACCCTAAACCCAATCCCTAATCCCTAAACATTAAACCCTAAACCCCAAAACATAAACCATAATCCCTAAACCATGAGGCATAAACCCTACACCCTACAGCCTAAACCTTAAACCCTAAACCCTAAACCCTAAAATTTGAGCCCTAAATCCTAAACCCCTAAAACCTAAATAATAAACCCTAAATCTTGAGTCCTAAACCCTAAACCCTAAGACCTAAAACCTAAACCCTAACCCCTTAACCCCTAACCCTAAACCATAAATTATAAACCCCCTAAACCTTAAACCTTTGCACCTAAACACTAAACCCTAAATTTTAAACACTGAACAATTAACCCTAAACCATAAACCATAAACTCTAAACCCTAAAACCTAAACTCTAAACACTAAAACCTAAAACCTAAATGCTAAACCCTTAACCACTAGCACTTAGCCCTAAACCCTAAACACCTATCCCTAAACCCTAAACCCCTAGTCGTAAACCCTAAACACTAAATCTTAAACCCTAAACTATAAACCTAAACCCTAAAACTTAAACCTTAAACACTAACTCGTAAACCGTAAAACCTAAACTATAAATAATAAACCCTAAACCGTAAACACCCTAAACCCTAAACCCATTATCCCTAAAACCTAAACCCTAAAACTTAAACCTTGAGCCCTAAACCCTTAATATTAAACCAAAAACGAAAAACCAAAAACCCTAAACCCTAAACCATAAACCATAAACCCTTAGCCCTAAACCCTAAACCCTCATCTCTAAGCCCTAAAACCTACACCCTACACCCTAAACCCTAAAACCTAAACAATAAACCATAAACCCTAAACTATAAAACCTAAACCCCAAAATCCTAAACTCTAAACCCTTAGCCCTAAACCTAAACCCTAAAACCTAAACGTTGAGCCCTAAACCTTAAAACTTAAATCCTATTCTCTAAACACTAAACTCTAAATGGAAAATCATCAACCTTATAAACCTTAAACCCTAAACCCTAAACCCTTATCCCTAAAACCTAAATCCTAAACTCTAAGCCCTAAGCCCTAAGTAATAAATCCTAAACCCTTAACCCTAAACCATAAACATTAAACCCAAAAAACTAAAACTTAAACATAATATCTTGATCCCTAAACCCTAAACCTTATACCCTATATCCTATAATCTGATCTCTTGACCCTAAACCCTAAGCCTTAAACTTGAAACTATAAACCCTAAACCCTAAACCCCGTAAACCCTTAACCCTAAACCCTAAATATTAAACCATAAACCATGAACCCTCAACCTTAAACCCTAAACCCAAAACACTAAACATGAAGTCCTAAACCCTAAATCATAAACCCTAAACCCTAAACTATAAACCCCTAAACCCCAAACCATAATCCCTTAGCAAAAAAAAAAACCTAAATCATAAACCTTAAATAATAAACCCTAAGCCATAAACCATGTACCCTAACCCCTAAGCCCTAAATAATAAATGCTAAACTTTAAACCCTAAACCCTAACCTGAAAACCCTAAACACTATACCCTAAAATGTAAACCCTGTAAACCCTTAGCCCTAAACATTTAACCATAAACCTTGAGCCCTAAAACATACAATCCAAATGCTAAACTATAGACCATAAACCCTAAATAGAAAACCATAAACCCTAAACCCTAAAATATAAACCATAAATCATAAACCCTAAACCCTAAACCCTAAATAGTAAATTGTAAACAACCTAAACATTAAACCCTTGCGCCTAAACACTAAACCCTAAACTCAAAACACTAAACAATTAACCCTAAACCATAATCCATAAACCCTAAACCCTAAAACCTAAACTCTAAACCCTAAAACCTAAAACCTAAACCCTAAAACCAAAATTTTAGATCCTTAACAACTAGCCCTAAACAAATAAACCCTAAACCCTTAGCCCTAAACCCTAAACCCCTATCCCTAAACCCTAAACCCCTAGTTGTAAACCCTAAACACTAAATCTTAAACCCTAAACTATAAACTAAAACAATAAACTCTAAAGCTTAAACACTAAAACTTAAACACTAAGTTGTAAACCCCAAGACTTAAAATTTAAACATAAAACCCTAAACCGTAAACACCCTAAACCTTAAACCAGAAACCCATTATCCCTAAACCCTAAACCCTAAAACTTAAACCTTGAGCCCTAAACCATTAATATTAAACCCAAAACCCAGACCCAAAAACCCTAAACCATAAACCATAAACCCTTAGCCCTAAACCCTAAACCCTCATCTCTAAGCCCTAAACCCTAAACCTTACACCCTAAACCCTAAAACCTAAAATCTAAACTGTAAATCGTAAACCATAGACCCTAAGCCCTAAACCATAAACCCTAATCCCTTAACCCTAAATCATAAACTCTAAACCTTAAACCCTAAACACTAAATTGTAAACAACCTAAACCTTAAAATCTTGTACCTAATAACTGAACCCTAAACTCGAAACACTAAAAAATTAACCCTAAACCCTAAACCATAAACCCTAAAACCTAAAACCTAAACTCTAAACCCTAAAACCTAAAACCTAAACCCTAAAACCTAAATTATAAACCCTTAAGCACTAGCCCTAAACAAATAAAACCTAAACCCATAGCCCTAAACCCTAAACCCATAGTTATAAACCCTAAACACTAAATCTTAAACCCTAAACTATAAACCAAAACCCTAAATGCTAAACCTTAAACCCTAAAACTTAAATAATAAGTTATAAACCCTAAAACCTAAACTTTAAACACAAAACCCTAAATCATAAACACCCTAATCCCTAAACCATAAACCCATTATCCCTAAACCCTAAAACCTAAAAATTAAACCTTGAGCCCTAAACCCTTAATATTAAACTGAAAACCCAAAACAAAAACCCTAAACCCTAAACCATAAAACCTTAGCCCTAAACCCTAAACCCTAATATCTAAGCACTAAACCCTAAACCTTACACCCTAAACCCTAAACCATAAACCATAAACCCTAAACTATAAAGTCTAAACCCCAAAACCCTAAATTCTAAACGCTTAGCCCTAAACCTAAACCCTAAAACCTAAAGATTGAGCCCTAAACCTTAAAACTGAAATCCTATTCTTTAAACAATAAACCATAAAATTTAAACCCTAAACCTAAAACCCTAAATGGAAAATCATCAAGCCTATAAACCTTAAACCTTAAACCCTAAAACCTAAACCCTAAACTCAAAGCCCTAAGCCCTGAGTAATAAATCCTAAACCCTAAGACCTAAACCATAAACCTTGAACCCAAAACACTAAACCTTAAACATAATATCTTAATCCCTAAACCTTAAACCCTAAACTGTGATCCCTAAACCCTCAACCCTAAACCCTAAAGCCTATATCTTATACCTTGATCTCTTGACCCTAAACCCTAAACCTTAAACCAAAAACTATAAACCCTAAAACCTAAACCCTTTAAACCCTTAACCTTAAACCCTAACCCTTAAACCTTAAACCCTAAACCATGAACCCTAAACCTTAAACCATAAACCCCAAACACTAAACATGAAGTCCTAAACCCTAAATCATAAACCCTAAACAGTAAACCCTTAAACCTCAAAGCATAATCCCTTAGCCAAAAAAAATAAAACTCTAAATCATAAACCTTAAACACTAAACCCTAACCCATAAACCATGTACCCTAACCCTTGAGCTCTAAACAATAAATGATAAACTTTAAACCCTAAACCCTAACCTGAAAACCCTAAACACTATACCCTAAAATGTAAACCCTGTAAACCCTTATCCCTAAACCTTAAACCATAAACCTTGAGCCGTAAATCCTAGAATCTAAACCCTAAACTATAAACCATAAACCCTAAACAGTAAACCATAAACCCTAAACCATAAAATCTAAACGGAAAACCATAAACCCTAAACTATAAACCATAAAACCTAAACCATATGCCATGTTCCCTAAACCCTAAACCCTAAACCCTAAATCCTAAATCATTAGTTGTAAACCCTAAACCATTAGCTGTAAATGTAAAACCATAAACCATAAACCCTTAACCATGAGCCCTAAACCCTAAACCCTAAACCCTTAAAACCAAAATCCTAAACCCTTATCTTAAGCCCTAAATTCTAATCCATAATCCATTAGTCCTAAACATTAAACCCTACACCCTAAACCCTAAACCCTAAAAATAAACCCTTAGCATTAAAGCTTAAACCCCAAAACCTAATCCCTAAACCCTAAACCATTATTCATAAACCCTTAACCTTGATCCATAATCCCTAGGACCTAAACCCTAAAACCTTATGCTTAAACCCTAATCCTTGAGCCCTAAACCCTAAACCATAAACCCTAAACCTTGAGCCCTAAACCATAAAAAATAAAACATAATTATTGAAATCTAAACCCTAAAACATGTTCCCTAAAACCTAAACCATAAAATCTAAACACAATAAACCCTAAACCTTTACCATTAAACCCTCGACCCTAAGCCCTAAAAAATTAACCCAAAAACATAATCACTAAATGCTAAACCCTAAACCTAAACCCTTGACCCTGAGCCCTAAACCCTAAACCATGAGCCCTATATCCTACACCCCAAAACCTAAACCCTAAATCCTAAATCCTAATTCCTAAAACATAAAACCTAAACAAAAAACCCAAAATTGTAAACCCTTAACCCTAAACCCTAAACCCTAATCCCTAAACCTTGAACCCTAAAATATAAACCTTAAACCATGAGCCCTCTAGACTAAACCCTTAACATATAACCCTAAACCATAAAACCTAAACTATGACCTCTAAACTCTAAACACTTAGCCCTAAATCATAAAAACTAAACCTTAAAGCATGAAACATAAACCTTAAACACTAAATAATAATCCCTAAACCCAAAACCCTAAACACTAAACCCTAAATCCTAAACCGTAAACCCTAAACACTAAACCATAAACCCTAAACCCTAAACCCTAAACCCTAAACAATAAACCCTATCACCTATACCCTATACCCTATACCCTATACCCTATACCCTATACCCTATACCCAATACCCTATACCCTATACCTTATACCCTAAACCCTAGTCCCTACAGAATAATCCTTGAGACCTAAATCTTAAAGCCTAAAGCCTTAACCTCATGCATTGATCGTTAAACCCTAAACTATAAACCATAATCCCTAAACCTTAAAACCTAATCCATAAACCCTAAACCCTAAACTATAAACAATAAACACTAAACCCTAAGCCTAAAACCCTAAACACTAAACCCAAAACCCAAAACCCTAATCTCTAAACAAAAAAACTTATACCTTATAACCTATAACCTATACCTTAAACCCTAAACCTTATACGTTAAACCTTAGTACCTACATAATAATCCATAAGCCCTAAACACTAAACCATAAACCATAAACCTAATACCATGATCCTTAAGCCATAAACTCTAAACCCTAACCCTAAACCCTAAACCTTAAAACATAAACCCTAATCCCTAAACCCTAAACCCAAAACCCTAAAAAATAAAACCTAAACCCTAAGCCATAAATAAAAAACCCTATATCTTATACCCTATATCTTAGACCCTATATCTTATACCCTAAACCCTAGTCCCTACACAATAATCCCTAGGCCTTAAACCATAAACCCTAAATCCTAGATCTTAAACATCATACCATGATCCCTAAAACCTAAACCATAAACCCTAAACCACAAACCCTAAACCCTAAACCCTAAACACTAAATATTGATCCTTCAACCCTAAACCCTAAAAATCATAACATGATCCCTAAACCCTAAACCCCAAACCCTAAACCCTAAACCCTAAACCCTAAACCTTAAACACTAAACCCTAAACCCTAAAACCTAACCCTAAACCCTAAACACTAAACCATAAACCGTTAGCCCTAAAACCTAATCCCTAAACCCATATCCCAGGAAACATTTCCCTAAACCATATACCTAAAAAACTTAACATTGAAACCTAAATCCTAAACAATATATCTTAAATTCTAAACATTAAAACCTAAGCCATAAACCTTAAACCCTCAGCCCTAAAGCCTAAAGCCTAAACCCTAAATCCTAATAGTTAATCATTAAACCATATACTATATAACCTAAACCCCTTAAACCCTAAACCCTTAGCCCTAAATCCTAATCCCTAAACCCTAAACCTTGATCCCTAAACCCTAACCCCTAAACCCTAAACCCTAAAACCTAAACCATATACACTATACCATGTACCCTATACCCTAAACCCTAGTCCCTACACAATAATCCCTAAGCCCTAAACCCTAAACCCTGAATCCTAAATCCTAAAGCCTAAACCTCATACCATGATCCCTAAACCCTAAAACCTAAACCCTAAAACTTAAAACTTAAACCCTAAACCACAAACCCTAAACCTAAAATATAAACACTAATTATTGATCCTAAACCCTAAACCTCATAACGTAATCCCTAAGCCCTAAATGCTAAACCCTATACAGTAAACCCTAAACCCTAAAGCCTAGATCCTAAACCTTAATCTCTAAACCCTAAACCCTAAAACCTTAAACACTAAGACCTAATCTATACACAATAATATCCTATCCCTAAGTCATAAAACCTAAAACATAAAATCTTAGCCCTAAAACCTACACCCTAAACACATATCCCTAAACACATATCCCTAAAACCTATACCGTAAACCCTAAACACTAAGCCATAAACCATAAACCCTAAACCCCTATCCCTAAAGCCTAAAGAGTAAACCCTAATCCTTAATCATTAAACCTTTCACCCTTGGACCTAAACCTCCTAAACCCTAAACCCTTAGGCCTAAACCTGAAACCCTATACCTTAAACCCTAAACCCTAAACAAAAAACACTAAACCTTAAACCATAAACACTAAACCCTAAACCATAAAACCTAAACCGTAAACCATAAACCCTCAATCCTAAATCCTAAACCCTTAGAACTAAATCCTAGATCCTAAATTATAAACCTTTATCCCTAAACTCAAAACCCTAAACACTCAGCACTAAATCCTAAACAGTAAACCCACTAAAACATAAACCCTAAAATATAGCCTTAAACCCTAAACCCTAAACCCTAAACCCTAAACCTTGAATTGTAAACCATAAACCCTAAACACTAAAAATTAATCCCTAAATCCTAAACTGTAAATCCACTAAACCCTTAACCTTAAACCCTAAATCCTAAATCATGAACATTAAACCCTAAACCTTAAATGCTAAACCCTAAACCCTTAGCCCTAAAATCTAAACCCTAAACCCTAAAACCTTAGCCCTAAACCCTAAACCCTAAAAAATGAGCCCTAAATCCTAAACCCTAAACAAATCCTAACCTTAAAAACAAAAGCCTAAACTCTAAACCCTAAATACTAAACCTAAAACACACTAAACCCTAAACCCTAAGTCCCAAACCCTAAACCATAAGACCTAAACATTAAACCCTAAATCCTAAAACCTAAATCCTAAACCATAAACCCTAAACCCTGAGCCCTAAATCCCAGACCACAAACCCTAAACCCAAAACCCTAAATCGTAAAGCCCTAAAACTCTAAACCCTAAACATTCATCTCTAAACCCTAAACTCTAAATGATAAAGCCTAAACTCTAAACCCTAAACCCATAGCCCTAAACCCTAAACCCATATCCCTAAACCCTAAACCATATATCCTAAATGTTGATACCTAAACCCTAAACCCTAAGACATAAACACTAAACCTTACAATCTGAGCCCTAAAGGCTAAATCCTAAACTCCTAGTGCCAAACCCTTAGCCCTTAACCCCAACATGTAAATCCTAAACACTAAACCCACTAAGACCTAAGCACTAACCCCTAAACCCATAAACTTAAACCCTCAATATTTAACCATAAACAGTAAATTGTAAACCATATACCCTGATCCTTAAACCATAAAACATAGGTTATAAACCCTAAACCCTAGGCCCTAAACTCTACACCCTAAACCCTAAACCCTAAACCCTAAACCCTAAACCCTAAACCTTGAACTCCGAGCCTTTAACCATAAACCATAAACCTAAAACACCCTACACCCTAAACCATTATCCCTTAAACCTAAACCCTTAGCCATAAACCTTAAACCCTGAGCCCTAAACTGTAAACCTTGAGCCATAAACCCTAAACCCATTAAACCTTAAACGCTAAACCCTTAGCCTTAAACCCTAAACCCTTAACCCCAAACCCTACACCCTAAACACCAACCCTTAAACCTTGAACGCTAAACCCTAAATCATAAACACTAAACCATAAACCCTAAATCATAAACCCTAAACCCTAAACCCTAAACCCTAAGCCCTAAACCCTAAACCCTAAACCCTAAATTCTAAACCCTAAAACTAAAATTCTAAACCTTTATGCCTAAATCCGAAATCCTAATCCCTAATCCATTAGTCCTTAACAATAAACCCTACAGCGTAAACCCTAAACCACAAACCCTAAACCCTAAACCCTAAACACTTAGCCATAAACCCTAAACCATAATCCATAAACCTTCAAGCTTGACCCCTAAACCCTAAAATCTAAACCGTAAACAGTAAACCCTAAATGTTAAATCCTAAGCCCTAAACCCTAAACCCTAAACCCTTAACCTTGATCCCAAATCCCTAGGCCCTAAACCCTAAACCATTATGGCTAAACTCCAAACCCTAATACCTAATCCCCGAGCCCTAAAATTTAAACCCTAAACCATAAACCCTAAACCCCAAACCCTAAACCCTCAACCCTAAACTCTAAACCTTAAAACCTAAACCTTAAAGACTAAACCCTAAAAAATGGTTCCTAAACCCTAAACCCTAAACACCCTAAACCCTAAACCCTAAAACCTAAGCCCTCAAACATAAACCATAAACCATAAACACTAAACCCTAAACCCTAAACCCTAAACCTTATACCCTTATTCCTAAACCCTAAAACCTAAACAATAAACTGTAAACCCAAAACCATTAAACCCTAAACGGTAAACCCAAAACCATCAAACGTGAACACTAAACCCCCTTAACATTAAACCCTTAGCCCTTAGCCCTAAACCCTAAATCCTAAATCCTAAACTATGAGCCCTATATCCTACACCCTAAACATTAAACCCTAAATCTTAAATCCTAATTCCTAAAACATAAAACCTAAACAAAAAACCATAAACTATAAACCCTAAACTCCCTAAACCCTAAACAATGATCCCTACACACTAAACCCATAACCTTAGTCCTAAACCTTAAACCCTAAACCTTGAACCATGAATCCTATATCCTAAACCCTAAACATTAAACCCTATACCCTATACCCTATAACCTTGTCCCTACATAATAATCCATCATCCCTAAACACTAAATCCTAAAGCCCAAACCTCATACCTTAATCCCTAAACCCTAAAGGAAAAACCTAAAACCTAAACCCTAAACCCTAAACCTAAAACCTAAAATAAACCCTAAACACTAAGCCGTAAACTGTAAACCATAAACCCTAAACCTAAATCACCTAAACCCTTAACCCTAAGTCCTAAACAATAAACCCAAAGCCCTAAACCATAAATGATAAACCCTTAAACCCTAAACCCTAAACCCTAATCACTAAACACTAAACCCCAAACCCTAAACCCTAAACCCTAAACCGATAACCTAAATCCTTAACCCTAAACCCTAAACCCTCAACCCTAAACCCTAAAATGTTAAACCATAAAATTTCATAAATCCTAAACCCTAAACCTTAAACCCTAAACTAAACCTAAACCCTAAACTCAATAACCCTAAACTCCCTTAAACCCTAAACCCATAGCCCTAAACCCTAAACCTTGATCCCTAACACTTGAACCCTAAACCCTGAACCCTATAGCCTAAACCCCAAACACTAAAACCCTAAACCCCTAAACCATAAAACCACTTAGAACTAAATAGAAAACCCTAAACCCTAAGCCTAAGCCCTAAACCCTAAACCCCAAACTAAAACCCTAAACCCTAAACTGTAAACCCTAAACCCTAAACCCATAATAATAAACCCTAAACCCTAAACCATAAACTAGAAATCCTAAACCCTAAAACCCTAAACCATAAACCATAAACCATAAACTCTAAACCATAAACCCTAAACCCTAAACCCTGAGCCCTAAATCCTACACCCTAAACCCTAAACATTAAACCATAAACCCCCTAAACCCTAAACTCTAAATCCTAATCCCAAAACCATAAACCTTAAATGCTAAACTTTAAGTCCTTAATCCCTAAACCCTAAACTAAACCCAAACCCTAAACCCTAAAACCAAACCCTAAACCTTATACCCCCTAAACCCTAAACCCTACATTACTATCCCTAAACCATAAACCTTAAATAATGAGCCATAAACCCTAAACCCTAAACCACGATACCTAACCCCTAGCCCTAAAACTTAAATCCTAAACCATAAACCATAATCCTTAATCATTAAACCCTATACCATATAACCTAAACCCCGTAAACCCTAAACCCTATAACCTAAACCCTAAACCCTAAACCCTAAACCTTAAACCTTATACCCTAAACCCTAGTCCCAAAACAATTATCCCTGAGCCCTAAACCCTAAACCTTAAATCCTAAATCCTAAACCTCTAAACAATATCCCTAAACAAAAAACTATAAACCCTAAACCTTAACACCTAATCCATAAACCCTTAACCATAAACCCCAAACCTGAAAAACTAATTATTGATCCTTAAACCCTAAAACCAAAATCTCATAACATGATCCCTAAACCATAAACCCTCAAACCTAAAACCTAAACCCTAAACCCTAAACCCTAAACACTAAACCCTAAACCCTAAAACCTTAAACCCTAAACCCTAAAACCTAAACCCTAAATCCCTAAGATCCCTAAACCCTAAAACCTTAAACTCTGAGCCCTAAACCCTAAACCCTAAACCCCTAGCCCTAAACCCTAAATCCAAAACCATAAAGCCTTAGCCCTAAAACCTAAAACCTAAAACCATATCCCTAAACAAATATCCCTAAACCCTAAACAATATATATCAAACCCCGAACTTTAAACTCTGATTCTTAAACCATAAATCCTAAACCTTGAGCCCTAAACATGTAGCCCTAAATCCTTAATCATTAATCATTAATCATAATCATAATCCTTAATCATTTAATCGTATACCCTATAACCTAAACCCCTTAAACCATAAACCCTAAACCTTGAGCCCTAAACCCTAACCCCTAAAAATAAAACCCTAAACCTTAAATGCTAGACGGTAAACCCTAAACCCTAAACCCTAAACTATAATCCATAAAACCTAATCCCTAACTTCTAAACCATTAACCATTAGAACTAAACCCTAAATATTAAACCTTTAGCCCTAAGTTAAAAACACTAAACACTAAATTGTAAAACGTAAACCCCCTAAAACCTAAATCCTAAAACTTAGCCCTAAACCCTAAACCCTAAACCCTATAACCAAAACCACAAACCATAAACCATAAACCATAAACCATAAAAACTAAAAACTATTCCTTAATTCCTAAACTGTAAACCTCATAAACACTTAACCTTAAACCCTAAATCCTTAGCCCTTATCTCTAAACCCTAAACTATAAAACATAAACCCTTAACCCTAAAACCTAAACCCTAAACCATAAAAAATGAGCCCTAAATCCTAAACCCTTAAAACTAAACCCTAAATTCTAAAACCTAAAACCTAAACACTAAATCCTAAACAATAAACACACTAAACCCTAAACCATGAGCCATAAATCCTAAATCCTAAACCCTAAACCACTAAAACCATAAACCCTAAAAATTTAGCCCTGAAGTACAAACCCTAAACCCTAAACCATAAACTATAAAACCTAAACCCTAAACTATAATCCATAAACCCCCTAAACCCTAAACCCATAGCCCTAAACCCTAAACCATAAACCATAAAACCTGATACCTAAACCCTAAACCGTAAGCCATAAACACTAAACTCTAAAAATTGAACCCTAAACACTAAATCCTAAACCCCTAGTGCCAAAACCTTAGCCCTAAACCCATAATCATAAATCCTAAACACTAATACCACTAAACCCTAAACCCTAAAATCTTAATTCTACACCTAAAACAATAAACCATAAACCCTACACCCTACACCCTAAAAACTATACCCTAACCCCTAAACCATAAACCCTAAACTCTAAAGCCTAAGCCCTAAATCCTAAATCATAAACCATAAACCCTAAACCTCCTAAGCCCTAAATTCTAAATCTTAAGCACTAAACCCTAACCCATAAACCATGAAACTTAAATCGTCAATACCCTAATCCCTAAACTCTAAATTAGACTAAACCATAAACCTGAGACCTAAACCCTAAAACCTAAACCTAAGCCTTAAACATTGAGCCATAAACCCTAAACCCTAAAAACTAAACCTTGAGCCCTAAACCATAGACCCTAAATTCCTAGCCTTAAACCAAAAACCCTAAAACCTAAACCTTAAACCCTTATCCATCAACCCTAAACCCTAAAACCCTAAGCCTTATACATAAACCTTAAACAATGATCCCTAAACCCTAAACCCTGAGCCATAAACCCTAAACCCTAAACCCTAAACACAATATTAAACCATAAACCCTAATCCCTAAACCCTAAATTAAACGCTAAACCATAAACCAATAAACCCCAAACCTTAAACCGTAATATCCTTAGCCTTAAACCATGAAATCCTAAACCCTAAACCCTAAACCCTAAACCCTAAACCCTAAAACCTAAACCCTAAAACCTAATCCCAAAATCCTAAGCCCTAAACCCTGAAACCATAGCCCTAAATCCTAAACCTGGAACCCTGAGCTGTAAACCCTAAATATTGAGCCCCAAATGCTAAACCCTAAACCCATAGAATTAAACCATTATCCCAAAACCCTAATCCCTCAACCATAAATCCTAAACCCTAAACCTAAAACCCTAAATGCTAAACCCTAAACTCTTATCACTAAACCTAAATTCCAAAATCCTAAACCCAAAACCATGAGCGCTAAACCCTAAACCCTAAACCCTAAAACCTAAACCTTAAACCATAAACCCTAAACCTTAACCCTAAACCCTAAACCCTAAAAACTTAACCCTAAACTATAAAAGCCCTAAAATCTAAACCCTAAACCCTAAAACCTGATCCCTAGGCCCTAAACCATAAACCCTAAACACTAAACACTAAACCCTGTAACCCTAAACCCTAAATGATAAATCCTAAACCCTAAAACCCTAAACCTGTAAACCCTTACATCCCTAAACCCTCAGCTAAAACTAAACCCATAAACCCTAAACCTTTAGCCTAAACCATAAACCCTAAACCATAAATAACTATCCGTAAATCCTATACCCTAAAAACTTAACCCTAAACCATGAGCCCTAAACTGTAAACAAAAAACCCTAAACCCTAAATCCTAAACCTTAAACCCTAAACTATAAACCTTAAACCATAAAATCTAAACCCTAAACACTAAACCCTAAACTCCATCAAACTTGACCCCCTAAACCCTAAACCATAAACCCCTAAACTCTAAATCCCTAAATCCTAAATCCTAAACCCTAAATCTAAACCAAAAATCATAAACTCCTAAACCCTAAACCCTAAACCTTGAGCCCTAAATCCTAAACCCTAAACCTTGAGCCCTAAACCCTAAACCATAAACCCCAAACTCTAAACCCTTAAACCCTAAACCCTAAAACAAATCTTAAACCCTAAACCTTAAACCCTAAGCCTAAATACCTAAACCCTAAACCCTAAACCGTAAAACCTAAAACAAAAACCTTAAACACTAAATCCTAAACCCTAAGCCTTAAAACCTAAACCCCAAACCCTAAACCCTAAGCCCTAACTGTAATCCATTAACCCTAAACCTTAAACCCTAAACCATGTGACCTAAACCCTAAACTATAAGCCCTAAATAATAAACCCTAAACCCTAAGACCTAAACCCTAAACACTAAACCCTAAACCGTAAACCCCCTAAACCATAAACCATAAACCCTAAACCCATAGCCTAAACACTAAACCCTAAACCCTAAACCTTAAAACCCTAAACTTTGATCCTTATCCCCTTAACCTTAAACCTTAAACTCTAAAACCCTAAACCCTAAACCCTAAATCCCTAAATCCTAAACCCATAACCCTAAATCCTGAACCCTGAATGCTAAATACTAAGCCCTAATACCTAAAACCTAAACCCTAAACCTTGATCCCTAAAAATCTAAACCCTAAACCCTAAACCCTAAACACCAAACCCCAAACACTAAACCTAAAACCCTAATCCCTAACCCTAAACCTAAATCCCGTTAGAAAAAAATAGCAAACCATAAACCCTAAACCCTAAACCCTAAACCCAACACCGTAAACCCTAAATCCTAAACCCTTAGCCATAAACACTAAACCCTAAACCCTAAACCCTAAACCCAAAAACCCCAAACCTCAAAATCCTAAAACCTGAAAACCTGAAAACCTAAATCCTAAAGCCTAAACTCTAAAACCTACAACCGTAAACCCTAAACCCTAAGCCTTAGAGCCCTAATTCCTACACCCTAAACACTAAACCCTAAGCCTTGAGCCCTAATTCCTACACCCTAAACAATAAACCCTAAAATTTAAGTTAAACCTAAGCCCTAAACCCTAAACCCTAAACCCTAACCCCTAAGCCCTAAACCCTAAACCCTAAACCCTAAACCCTAAACCCTTAAACCTTAAAAACCATAAACCCTAAATCCTAAACCCAAAACACTAAACCCTAAAGCCTAAACCCTGAACACGTAGCCTTAACCCTAAACCCTAAAACATAAACTCCCTTAAACCTAAACCCTAAAGTATTAGCCCTAAATAATAAACCCTAAAACATCCATAAACCCTAAACCCTAAACCCTAAACCTAAACCCTATAACAAAAATCCTAAAACATAAACCCTAAAAACTAAACCCTAAACCACTAAACCAAATTAAACCCTAAACCATAAACCCTAAGTCCTAAACCCTAAACCCTAAAACCTATAACCTATAAACCCTAAGCCTTAAACCCTAAACCCTCATACATAAACCCTAAACCCTTATGCCTAAAACCATAAACCCTAAACCCTAAACCCTAAACCTTAATTGCTAAAAATTATTTCTAAACCCTAAACCATAAACCCTAAGTCCTAAACCCCAAACCATAAATCCAAAACCATAAACCCAAAGCCTTAAACCCTAACTTGTAAACATCTCAAACCCTAAACCCCAAATGCTACGCCCTAAATCCTAAACCCTAAACCCTAAACCTTAAATTGTAAACCATAAACCATAAACAATAAACCCTAAACTATAAAACCTTAAACCTAATCCCTAAATCCTATAAACCCTTGATCCATCAAACCATAAACATATAAAACCTAAACAATAAACCCTAAAACCTAAACCTATAAATTGATCCCTAAACCCTAATGAACTCAAACCCTAAACACTAAACCATAAGCCCTAAACCCTAAACCCATATTCCCTACAACCCTAAATTTTTATCCCTAATCCCTAAGCCCTCAACCTTCAATAGTAAACCTGAAACCCATAACAATAGACCCTAGATCTTGAGCCCTATATCCTAATCCCCTAAATCCTAAACCCTAAATTGTAAACCCCCTAAACCCTAAACCCTAAACGCTTAACCCTAAAAGCAGAGCCCTAAATCCTAAACAATAAACCCTAAAACATAATCCTAAACCCCTAAAACCTAAACACTAAACCCCCTAAACCCAAAACCCTAAACCCTTGGCCCCAAAAAAAAATTCTAAAACCCTAAACCCCAAACCCTTAGTGCTAAAATCTAAAAACTAAGCTCTAAACCTTAATCCTTAAAGATAAGAATGAAGTATGGCAATTGTTCTTTGATGGGTCAAGGAGTAGACAAGGTGAAGGAGGAGGAGCTATGCTCATTTCACCACAAGGTATAAATTATTACTCAGCCTTCCGTTTTCAGTTTTCTTGCTCAAACAAAACAGTTGAGTATGAAGCCCTAATTCATGGACTGCACTGGGCAATGAAGAAAGGCATTAGGAATTTACAAGTATTTGGTGATAGTGAGCTAATTGTAAACCAAGTCAAAGGGAAAAATGCTGCCAAAAATGATCTGTTGAAGAACTACAAAAATCAGGTATGGGATCTCATTGAAGATTTTGAAGCTTTTAGCATCAATTCCATCCCAAGAAAAAATAATGAAGCCGCTGATAGGCTAGCGGCAATTGGGGCTGCATTTGATGCTGTGGAAAGTATCAAAAGTGAAAAATCTTAGCCTCATATCAAATTGGTTGTGAGACCAGCTGTTTCGGATAACAATACAAGTTGGCAAGTCTTCGAGAATGATCAGCAAATTGTTAATTTCCTACAAGAAGAAGCTGAGTTCTCTAAACCTTAATCCTTAAAGCCAAAACTTAATCCTTAAAGCCAAAACTTAATCCTTAATTCTCTAAACCTCTAAAAATAGAAGAAGCTCTAAACCTTAATCCTTAAAGCCAAAACTTAGCTCTAAATGTTAAACTCTAAACCATAAATGAAAAACCCTCAGTCTTAAATTCTAAACCTTAACCCCTAAGCCATAAAACAAAAACCCTCAACCTTAGACCCTATTCCCTAAACCCAAAACCTAAAACCCTAAAATTGTTAAACTGTAAACTCTAAAGAATTATACCTAAACACTAAACCCTAAACCCTAAACTATAAAACCTAAGCCCTAAACCCTAAAATGTAAACCCTAAACCATAAACCCTGAGCCCTAAAATTTGAACCGTAAATCTTAAACCTTGAGCCCTCAACTTTAAATATTTATCCCCAAACCCTAAACCCTAAACCATATACCCTAAGCCCTACACCCTAAACCATAAACCCTAATCCCTAAACCTTAAAATATAAATCCTAAAGCCTAAACCATAAAATGTAAACCCTTTAAACCCTGAACCCTTAGAGCTAAACCATGAACCTTAAACCCTAAACAATAGAAATTGAGCACTAAACCCTAAAAACTAAACCATAAACCCTAGAACCTAAACCATAAGCCCTAAACCCTAACCCCTTAACCATAAACCCTAAAACCTAAACCCTAAACCCTTATCCCTAAACCCCAATCCCTAAACCCTAAACCATATACCCTAAATCTTGAGCCCTAAACCCTAAACCCTAAACCTTGAGCCTTAAAACCAAAACTCTAAACACTAAACCTCTACCCTAAACCCTAAACCCTAACCCCTTAAACTTAAACCATAAACATGAAATCGTAAAAACCCTAAACCTTAAACCCTAAACCCTTAACCATTAACCCTAATCTCTAATCCCTAACCCCTAAACCCTCAAATCCTAAACCCTTATGCCTAAACCCTAAACACTGATCACTGATCCATGGGCCGTAAACCCTAAACCCTTATGCAAAAACCCTAAACCCTAAATCCTAATGCCTAAGCCCTAAACCATAAACCCTACACCCTAAAACCTAAACCCTAAACCCTTTTCCCTAAACCCCTAACCCTAAACACTGAGCCCTAAACAATAAACCCTAAACCATAATTCATGAAACCTGGCCCATAAACCCTAAACCATAAACCCTAAAACCCAAAACCTAAACCAGGAGCCCTAAACCCTAAACCATAAAACCAAATCCCTAAACCCTTAACCCTAAACCATAAACAACTTAAACCTAAAACCCTAAACCCTAAGCCATAAACCCTAAACCCTAAATCCTAAACCCTAAACCATAATAAATATACCATAAACCATAAACCCTAAACCCTAAACCCTAATATCTAAACCCTAAACCCTAAACCCACTAAACCCTAAAACCTAAACCCTAAACTATAAAACCTAATCCCTAAAACCTAAGCCATGAGCACTAAACCCTATACCCAAAAAAATCTAAAACATAATCCCTAAACCCTAAATACTAAACCCTTAGCCATAAACCTTAAACCCTAAACCCTAAGCCGTAAAACCTAAACCATGAGCCATAAACCCTAAACCCTAAATGATAAACCATAAACCGTAAACCATAAACCATAAACACTAAACCTTAAAACCTAAACCATAAACCCTAAACCCTAAACCATTATATCTAAGCCCCTATCCCTAAACCCAAAACCCTAAATCTTGAACCATAAACCCTAAACTTTGATCCCTAAACCCTAAACCCTAAATCCTAAACATTGAGCACTAAACTATAAAACCTAAACCATAAACCATAAACCACAAACTCATTAAACCATAAACCCTAAAGCCTTATCCCTAAACCCTAATCTTTAAACCGTAAACCTTAATCCCTTAACCTTGAATGCTAAACCCTAAACACTAAACATTAATCACTAAACAAACAACCCTAATACCCTAGCCCTAAACACTAAACATTATACCCTAAATTTTAAACCCTAAAACTTTTGTCCTAAAACCTAAACACAAAACCTTGATCCATAAAACCTAAACCATAAATCCTAAGACCTAATCCCTAAGCCCGAAACCTTAAAACCTAAACCCTGAACTCTAAACTCTAAACACTAAACCCTAAGCCATAAACCCTAAGCCCTAAACCCTAGACCCTTAACAATAAACCCTAGATCGTAAACCCTAAACCTTAAAACCTAAATCCTAAACGTTAAACTGTGAGCCCTAAACCCAAAACCCAAAACCCCTATCCCTAAACCCAAAACCTTAAATGCTGAACTATAAACCTTAAACCTTGATTCCTAAAACATATACCCTAAACTGTAAAAGCTAAACCCTAATCCCTAAACACTGAGCCCTAAAACCTAAACCCTAAAAAATAAATCCCCTTAAACAATAAACCCTAAAGTCTTAGCCCTAAACAATAAACCCTAAAACAAAAACCTTGAGCCCTAAACCCTAAACCCTAAATACTCAATCCTAAACCCTAAGCACTAAACCCTATAACAAAAACCATGAAACATAAACCCTAAAACCTAAAGCCTTAACCCTACAGATTGAATCCTAAACCATAAATCATGAGCATTAAACCCTAAACCCTAAAACCATAGTCCTAAACTCTCAACCCTAAAACCTAATACATAAACCCTAAACCCTTATGCCTAAACCGTACACACTAAACTTTAAACTCTAAACCATTATTTCTAAACTATAAACCCTAAACCCTAAGTCCTAAAACCTAATCACTAAACCATAAACCCTAAAACCAAAACCATGAGCCCTAAACCCTAAACCCTAAACCCTAAAACCTAAACAATAAACACAAATCCTTATACCCTGAGCCATAAACCCTAAACTTTAAAATTCCTAAACTATAAACCTTAAACCTAATCCCTAAACTTTAAACCCTTAGCCATAAACTATAAAATATAAATCCTAAACCATAGACCATAAAATATAAGCTATAACCCCTATAACTTGATCCCTAAACCCTAAAAATTTAACCCTAAACACTAAAACCTAAGACCTAAACCCTAAACCCATATTCCTAAACCCTGAATTCTTATCCCTAATCCCTAAACCCTCAACCTTCAACAGTAAACCTGAAACCCATAACACTAAACCCTAAATCTTGAACCATATATCCTAATCCCCTAAACCCTAAACCCTAAATTATAAACACACTAAACCCTAAACCCTAAATTGTAAACACCCTAAACCCTAAACCCTAAACCCTTAACCCTTAATGTAGAGCCCTAAATTCTAAACATTAAACCCTAAACCCTAATCCTGAACCCTTAAAACCTAAACCCCCTAAACCTAAAACCCTAAACCCTTGGCCCCAAACCAAAATTATAAAACCCTAAACCCCAAACCCTTAGTGATAAATCCTAAACCTTAATCCCTAATTCCCAAACCCTAAAACCTTAGCTCTAAATGTCAAACTCTAAACCATAAACGCCAAACCCTGAGTCTTAAATTCTAAACCCCAAACCCTCAGGCGTAAAACAAAAACCCTCAACCTTAGACCCTATGCCCTAAACCCAAAACCTAAAACACTAAAATTGTTAAACTATAAACTCTATTGTATTAGACCTAAACCCTAAACCCTAAACCTTGAGCCCTAAATCCTAAACACTAAACCGTAAACCATAAACACTAAACCCTAAACCCTAAACTATAAAACCTAAGCCCTATACCCTAAAACCTAAACCCTAAACCTTAAACCATGAGACCTAAACTTTCTACCCTAAACCTTAAACCTTAAGCCCTAAACATTAAATATTTATCCCCAAACCCTAAACCCTAAACCTTGAGCCCTTAACCATAAACCCTAAACCACATACCCTAAGCCCTACACACTAAACCATAAACCCTAATCCCTAAACCTTAAAATCTAAATCCTAAATCCTAAACCCTAAAATGTAAACCCTTTAAACCCTAAACCCTTATACCTAAACTCTGAACCCTTATACCTGAATTCTGAACCTTAAAAAGTAAACCCTAGAAACTAAGCCCTAAACACTAATCCCTAAAAACTAAACCGTAAACCCTAAAACCTAAACCATAAGCCCTTAACCATAAACCCTAAAATCTAAACCCTAAACCCTTATCCCTAAACCCTAATCCCTTAACCCTAAACCATATACCCTAAATTTTGAGCCCTAAACCCTAAACCCTAAACCTTGAGCCCTAAAACCTAAACTCAAAACACTAAACCTCCACCCTAAACCCTAAAAAATAAACCCTAACCCCTTAAACTTAAACCATAAACAAAAAATTGTAAACCCCCTAAACCTTAAATCCTAAACCCTAAACCATTAACCCTAATCTCTAATCCCTAACCCTTAAAACCTCAAACCCTAAACCCTTGTGCCTAAACCTTAAACATTGATCCCTGATCCATGGGTGCTAAACCCTAAACCCTAATGCAAAAACCCTAAACCCTGAATCCTAATCCATAAGCCCTAAACCATAAAACCTACACCCTAAACCTAATACCTAAACCATGAACGCTAAACCCTTAGCCCTAAACCCCTAACCCTAAACACTGAGCCCTAAACCATAAACCCTAAATCCTAAACCCTAAACATCATAAACCCTAAATCCTTATCCCTAAACCATAGACCCTAATATCTAAAACATAAACCATAAACCATAAAAATTAAACCCTAAACCCTAAACACCAAACACAAAACCCTAAACCCTAAAACCTAGACCCTATAGATTTATCCCTAAACTGTAAAACCTCAACACTAAACACATAAACCTAAACACTTAACCCTTAGCCCTCAACCCTAAATAGTAAAACTAAACCATTAAACCTAAGCCATAAACACTAACACCTAAACATTAAACCCTCAACCATTATCCCTAAACCCTAAAACCTAAACCCTAAATCCTAAACCATGATCCCTAAATCCTACACCCTAAACCCTAAACCCTAAATCCTATATCCTACTTCATAAACCCTAAAAACTAAACAAAAAACCCTAAATTGTAAACCCCCTGAAAACTAAACCCTAAGAACTAAGCCCTTAGCCATTAAATCTACACCCTAAACCCTAAACCTTAATCCCTAAACCCTAAACCCTAATCCATAATCCCTAATCCCTAAACCCTAAACCCTCAAACCCTAAACCCTTATGCCTAAACTCTAAACCTTGATCCTTTATCCATGGGCCCTAAACCCTAAACTCTAAATCCTAATCCTTGAGCCCTAAACCATAAACCCTACACCCTAAAACCTAAACCCTAAACCATGAACCCTAAACTCCTAACCCTAAACCCTAAGCCCTAAACCATAAACCCTAAACTCTAATTCATGAAACCTAAACCCTAAAACCTTGTCCATAAACCCTAAACAATAAACCCTAAATCCTTATTTGTAAACCATAGAAACAAATCCCTAAAACATAAACCCTAAACCATAAACATTAGACCCTAATCCCTAAACCTTGAACCCTAAATCCTAAACCCTAAACCCTAAACACAAAACCCTCAACCATAAATCCTAAACCCTAAAACCTAAACCGAAAACCGTAAACCCTAAAACCTAGACCATATATCTTTATTCCTAAACTATAAAACTGTTGGTTGGATATTTTGTCAATCCAAAATATGAGGTTCAACCACAGTATATGGGATTAAATCCCTCCTCAAAGATAGGTGAGGCTGCCTACTTATTAGTAATCTAAAACCCAGCAAACATAATATATACAGTATTCACACTAATCTAACCATTGGGGTTGGGATAAAATATCGAAATCCACATCCACACGATTCAAAGGTATTGCTTTCATAAATGAACTAGGTTGGAAACTATTACAATGAAAGAAGAACAATGGAAAGGAAATGAGAGAAACGTATTTTCTTTAAAGTAAACACAGAGCATGAAATAATCATACAGGCTTTAGATCATAAATATAATGTCTGAAATGATTAGAAACACTAAGGTGCTAAACAAAGAATAGCTTAAGATTATGGACGTAAGAACAATGTCTTAAGAAAGATATATCCCACAACACAAAGTTTGCAAAATAATATCAACTCCTATTCTTCACAATGATTAAAAGAAAACACAAAGTTTTTCTTCTTTCCAATAGCTCCCAATATTTCAAAAATATCGACCCTTTGGAATGCATAAGCATCCCTTATTTATAATAAAAGGAATCGAGAGAAAATAGGATAAATCCTAGAAAATAGTGTTCTTTAAAAAGAGTTCTATTTTGCTTGACTCTCACATAGGAGACCAAGTCAAAATATGATTCAAAACTGTGATGAAACAGAAATGAAAAATACATGTCAATTTAGAAATTGACATGACATGAAACATCAAGACTTAATCTGAATCGTCATCTTTCGCTCCTTCATCTTTCTCTTCCTCCAGCTGAGCCTGTTTGTTCCGAAATTCTTGGAACCTTCGAATTATGCCTTGCATTTCATTTTCATCAAGAGAAGTGGAATGATCATTCAAAATTTTATAGGTTTCATGGGTATCACTAGCACTGCCAGGAAGCTTTTTCAATCTTTTGCTGAGCCTTCTCAAGGCCTCTAAAGAATGTTCAATTCTTACAAACCAGTCGATGATCTCAATACCAAATCCGTGCATTGGTTCATGCTGAACAAACTCTTGGACTTGTTCGAAAATATCATCAGCTGATAGGATGCCTGAGTTTCCAACTGACACCTTTGGACAAATTTCAGCAACTCTTCTTCCAGATCACTTTTTCCATCAATCAATTTATCCCTTGATTCTCTCAACTTACCACAGGCTTCGTTAAGAATCTTCAGCCTGAACATGATGTCTTTGGTCAGCTGGAAATGCTTATCCACATGTGGGATGATGCCTTCTTCTACCTAAAGTTGTGATGGTGTTTGCTTTAATGCCTGGAGCGCTTCAAAATTCAAATCAAGATGTCCAATTTCTTGAGAGAAATCATTGTCCATCTTCTCTCCATCACTCTGAATGTCCCCCAAAGAATGATATATTTTCACAACATCTTGAATCATTTCCTTCCCTTGTTGGAGTAGCCTTTGGGTCTATTCATCGACCACCCTTCCTTTTTTATTAATCCTCTCAATTGTAGGCACTGATGAGAAATCGAATCTGACAGGGTTAGAAGAAGATGGTATGGATTCAAGGGGTTTTGAGAGCTTAAGCAAAACCTTTGTTAACTACTCCACCTTTCCCTTAAGCTCATCTCTACTCTCTTTTGTTTCTTTAAACTTCTAGCACAACACATTTATAGTATCTCGTGCATCCTGTTGTGCCCCTTCTGTTGTCACTTTTCCTAGAGCCACCCTAGTTAACTGATAATAAGAGGCTGTTACGTCCTCTTTATTTTTGTTAGTCATGGGAGTGGTGATCTCTATGAACTTATGCCCTGAAGCGTCCACCAAAACCCTTGAAACTGTTTTGGGTTTCTTGGCTGATTTAGCAATAGGAGCCTTGAGTGAGCTAAAATCAAAGGCCGGTATGGGTACAATCACCTTCCTCTTCCTTGGAGTTTTCTCGAGTAGCCATTGCAGCGTATCAGAGGGAGTTGCCATGGTTGTAGAAGCTGGTATCATACTCTCAAGGGGAGAAGGTTCTACTAGTGGAGGGGGAATAGTTACCAATGTGGTAGCAGATTCAATAAAAAGAGGCACAGGAGGGGGTATGTTGGTGATTACTTGGGTCCCAGTAGAGAGGGATGAGATTCCAGAGAAGATACTAGCCATGATTGAAGAAGTTGATGGAGAATGAGGAGGTAGGAGTGGTTGTGAGGGGGGAGGCATAGATTCAGACTCCAAAGCCTGGGATGTAAGAGATAAGGTCTCTTTAGTTGGGTAATCAACAAATGATGAAACCAGAGGCTGGCTTCCTTCTCCTTCCAAAGTAATTTCTCGTATTTCTGGTGGTGTTGGTGATTTTGGCACATCCACCGTTTTAAATGGATAAATAATTGAAGAGATTTCTCTTTCTTTTCTCTTTTTGACAAACTTGACCTTTATAGGCCCCTTAGAAGATATTTTGTCCTTTCCCTTTTTGGAGGGCCCCACCTCTAAAGCAGCCAACTTTGAAAACTTATCATCTTTAAAAATCATTCCCCAAGAGGAGAGCCATGCTTTGGTGCATGCAATAATTAGAGCTGATCTATCTGTAATGGAGGATTTTTCACTAATCGACCAATCAATAGGTGGGAAAACATATTGATCTTCATTCAGTCCATCATAAGAGGGATCCATAACACTTTCATTGTCACTAGTACCTTTTGGTAAGTTAGCAAGCTCAAGTGTTTGAATCTAAGCAAGTGTCAATCTACTATGATCCTTTCTACGAACAACAACCTCATCACGTAGATCAATCTAGATGTCCTATATGCTTGGTCTGTGTAGGTGCAGAGTTCCATATGCCCTAAGGACTCCTCGAATGTAAAACCTGTCTCGGGGCTTCATGTGCTTCTTCAACTTATCCTGAAGCTCATGGAAAACATTCCTAGCTTTCACCACTATCGAACAAGTATACCTTCCAATAGAAATTGGGAAGGATATAGCGGCTTTATGTTTACTTTGTTGGAACTTGTGAAAATCCAACAACTACCTAACCAATTCCATCAAGATCAGTTTGTCCCCTGGATATCGGGGCAGACAGAAAGGATCCCCTGGGTACATGACTACCTGTAGATAGGTGAACTTCTTAAATTGCAAGAAGACACAACCCCACTTTGAAACCTCGGCCCATGCTTCATCAGATACTCTTGTTTTCCTCAGTTCAGGATTTAACCTGCAGATGTTCTCATAAAAGAAGGCATCATTTACCCTTCTGAATTGGTCTTGAGACCCTTTCCTTGTTAGCTGAGGAAAATATTGATAAACATGGTCCACCGTCCTGTTTCCCTTGGTATCCAACCTGGGATAGTTCCTCATGCCGGCCGCTGCATAGGTGACATATGAGGACATATAAAACTTTCCCGTAGATAAGACTGTTGTTATTTGGTAATCTATCTCATTACTAATGAGAGTGCCCCAATCAATCCCTTGTTGATTCTTCTTGATGGTGATCATGAACTGATACATCCACCCTTGGAAAAAATTTGATTCGGGTAAACCAAAAACTTGACTCAACAAAGTGATGATGTCATTGATTTCCTGAATGAAATCACTTCTGGGGACAAGTCTCAGAAATCTGGAAACAGCCGGTTTGGCTTTGATCAGGAACTTCTTATTTACATGCGTGATATAATCTTCCTTATCATTATCCCAAGCTTTCTGAGCTGACTTGATATCTAACTCTCCATATTCTTCAAAATTGGGTAGCTTGAGGAGGTCATCAAAGTAACCTCCGTCCAACTTGATCACAAATTCTACCGCCTGGTTTATCATAGAACGAGAAGTAGAGTCATAACTCGAAGCGCAGGCTAAGATGAATTTAGGGCACTGAGCAGACATAGGGAAACCCACTGCAAGAGGTAAACCACTATCAACTATCGATTTCATCCATGGAGTTTGGGAGGAGCTCTTTACCCTACTCCATAAATCCTCCATATCTATATTTCCGAGCTCTGTATCTCAGATGTCATAATTGCAATCGATATAGGATGGAGACTCCACCTTTCTGAATTTGTATTTCATCCTTCCTAACTTCTCAGTCTTTTCTTGCAATGGACCAGTGTCCAACATGAGGGATTTAGAAGGAGGAGAGTTTCAGAGAATAGGATATGTTACACACTGTGAAAACCCTGACCTACTGAAGATGCCGGAAGGGTGGAAAATCCCGACACACTGAGGAGGATGTCAGGGAGTCCAGAAAACCTGGCACTTTGAAGATGTCGGAGACTTGAGAAAACCTGGGACTTTGAAGATGTCAGAGATTTGAGAAAACCCGACACTTTGAAGATGTCGTAGATTTTGGAAAACCCGACACGTCAAATTTTCTGATATACTACGGGTTTTTGATAATGCACAGCACCCTGTGAAACCTGAGAAGAGGGAATAGGGTTTTTGTTGATTTTAAAACATGCAAGTTCTTTCTTCATCATTTATATCCAAAACATATTTTAATTACAACAACATTCCAGGAAATAACACAAAGTGATAATTCCAGAGAGATGAACCCTAAAACATTAACCCAGTTTTTAGAAAACAACCCTTAAAATGGAAAAGAGAAAATCCCAAACCCAGATGAGAAACTTGGATGAATTCCTCACATAATTAATCCATAAAAACCAAAAAGAAAGACTGAAGAAAAAATACCTTCAACTGGGACAACGAACGATAAAAAACGAGCAATGAAATCGAGTACAGAGGTGAATTTCAGGTTTCAGGGTCGAAGAAGCATGCGTGAAAATCCACAAGGTAAAAGTATATCTAGTAAAAATGACGTGGAAATCCACACACACACACATATATATATATATATATATATATATATATATATATGAAAAATTACAATTAATACACTTCAGCTGGCACGTGCCAACCCACCCGACAACTCGGCATTAATTCCATGGCAGCATGCTCGGGAGATCCGAAAACCCGACACAAAGGTGTTTAGAGCAATTCGGGTTTTAGGTTACGGGAAACAATCAACATAAATCATGATGCTTAGATGCTTTGAAGTTCTGAAAACCCAACATGAAGGACTTAGGCAATTTGGGTTTCGGGTTGAGGGAAACAATCGACATAAAGCATGATGCTTAGACGAAGGCATGCTCCAATGCTTGGAAGGTCCGCAAACCTGACTCGCCTTACTTGATGCGGGTTTCAAGTTTCAGGGAACACAAGACATGAAACATCTAAAACACATGTTGTCCTGTTTGTGAAACCCGAAAACCTGATTATCTCTCATAAAGGAAATTTTGTAAAACCAGCTTAAAAATTTCATAGGGTTATCTGATAGTTTTGGTGTAAACTCAAAACTGAGATAACAGCTGGCTCTAGTTGGGGACTTTATTTGTGATATCAAAGGAAGAGAAATCAGAATCTTTGGTTTTATCCATTGGGCTACGGAGTCAGAAAAGAAGAAAACTGAAAAATAAAACAAACAAACAAAGAAGACTAAAAGCAAACACATGACATAAAATAAAGTATATACAATGCAAGAGAGCGTCTTACATTAATGATGGAACAACTTCAGATGTTGACCGCTGAAAGGAAAAGGGAGTAATTCTCCATCAAGGTATGATAGAAGGAAACTATTTTCACCATTTAGCTCATGGATCTTAAAAGGTCCTTTCCACAAAGAGTCGAACTTCCCGTGCATTCCTTTCTGCTCTCTCCTCTTATCCCAAAGCAACACCAGGTCTCCAATCTAGAAATTATAATGCCTTGATTTTTTATCAAAATTTTTATTTACTTTGCTTTGATGATCTGCAATGCGATCAACCACCTTGCTTCATTCCTCCTCTAGCCTAGCTAGATACATAACCCTTTTCTCAATAGAAATTTGGAAAGTCATGTCTTCGACTGCTTTGGCCAACTGTAAGGCTGGAAACTCCACTGAGATAGGTATCTCAGCATCAATCCCGTATAGCACTTGGAAAGGAGACATTCCTATAGCTAACTTTGGGGTAATTCAATCATCCCATAACATGTCATACAATGCTTTGTGCCATGCCCTCTGGTTTTCATCTACTAGCTTCCTAATTATAGTGACCAGGTTTTTGTTGCTGGACTCAGCCTGCCCATTACCTTGGGGATAATAATTAGATGAGTGAGCCAAGGTGATGCCAAATCCATAGCAAAATTCTGTCATCTCATGCGACGATAAATTAGAGGCATTATCAGCTACAATCTTGTGAGGCACACCAAATCTGACAATTATATTTTCTTTAAGGAACTTGCACACAGCTTCAGAGGTTGCTTGTTTGATTGGTGCGGCTTCCACCCACTTGGTAAAATAGTTTGTAGCATTCAGCACATAATTATGTCTGGCACTAGAGGCAGGATTCAATGTTCCAATGAAGTCAATTCCTCACTGGTGAAAAGGTTCTTCGATCACTATGGGCTTCAGGGGAAGAGCTGCTAACTTGGGACAACCAACAAAATGTTGACAAGCTTCACACTTGGACACCCACTCAGCTGAATCCCGAAAGAGAGTAGGCCAATAGTACCTATCCTGTAGAATCTTATAAGCTGTTATAGAGGATGAAAAATGTCCTATGCATGCTAGGCTATGGAAGGACTCTAACAACTTTAACTGTTGTGACTTATCAACACAGCGCAAGAATACACCATCAATACCTTTCTTATATATCCCATTATCCCACAGGAGGTATCTTACAGATCTTAACTTGACAGTCCTCTTCTCTTTTTGGCTTAAATGCAGAGGGAATTCACCATAAGTTAGAAAGAAAGCAATATCCGTGTACCATTCATCAGTTGTACGCACGAAAAGCACCATGGGCAACTCTGAAGAAGTATCTTGAGTCTTTTCACATTCTGCTTCAGCATGATTTTCTGCAATCAATTGGCACAGGCCCCTTCCTCATACTAATTTGGTAGGTCTGATGTCCAAGTCGTATTCCTGAACATTAGCTATCCAGGTAGCTCGTTGACTCCCCAGCTCTTGTTGAGTCAAATAGATTTAACGACAGTGTCAGGAACGAGAACAAGGGTATGGTAATTCAGCACATAGTACCTGAAATGTTTCACTACTCGTACCACTGCATAAGCATTCTTATTGATTTTTGACATCTTCAATTCATGTTCCTTCAATGGGCAGCTCATAAACGCAATGGGAGCTTCAATTCCCTACCCGTTCTCCTGCATCAAGATGGCTGACACTGTGTGAGCAGAGGCGTAGCTATACATGATGAAATCTTTTTTGAAGTCCAGACATACTAGGATAGGAGCGTAAGTGACTGCCCTTTTGATTTCATCGAACGCAAGCTTCCCTTCAGTACTCCATCAAAATGGAATTTTTCCTTTCATCATCCCAAGGATATCCTTAGTTTTATCAGCAAAATCATGTACAAACCTTCTTAGGAAATTAACCTTCCCAAAGAATGAATGGACCCCAGTTTTACTTGTGGGTAGGGAAAGGTTTTGAATGGCTTTTACTCTCTTTGGGTCAATTTTGGTTCCTTCTTTAGTCACGATATGACCCAGCAGCTTTCCTTCGGTCACTCAAAACATGGACTTCTTGGGATTTAATGAAATCTCGTGACACCTGCATCTCAAAAGTACTTGCTCTAAATGATCATAATGATCACTCCATTTTTTAGAGAAAATGGTCAAATCATCTAAATATACCACTATGACTTTGCCCATCAGGTCTCTGAATGCCAAGTCCATAGCTCTCTGAAAGGTGGCTCCGGCATTGATCAAGCCAAAAGGCATCCTCCTGTAAGCAAAGGTACCCCATGGGGTTGTGAAGGCCGTCTTGTGTTGATCCTCTGCAGTTACCTCAACTTGATTGTATCCTGAAAATCCGTCAAGCATGGATAGAATTTCTGATCCAGTAACAATTTGTAAAACCTAATCCATGATAGGCAAAGGATAATTGTCCTTCAATGAAGACTGATTCAGGTTCCGGAAGTCAACACAAATTTGAATTTCACCATTCTTATTCCTGACAGGAATGATGTTAGCAATCCAGGTGGAGTGATGGATTGGAAAAATAATTCTAGCATCTAACATCTTCTAGATTTCCACAAGGATAGTTCCTGAGATCTTGGGATTGTAATGTCTTTGCTTTTGTCTATACGGTTTCACATCAGGCTTCAAAGGGATACTGTGTTGTACGTCTTTGGGCTTGAAGGATTTTAAATCTACATAAGACCAGGCTAACACATCCATGTATCTCTTCAGAAGTGAAGTGAATCTTGCTTTCTCTTCACGGGAACAACATTTCCCAATATTCACCATCCAAGGTTGATCAGACGAACCTAGATTGATTTGATCTACTTCCGAGGAAGAATCTCCTTCAACTTTTCTCTTGTTTTGAATAAAACGATCATGATTGTCAAACAAACCCTCCAGAGAAACCAAACCTTTTGGTATCTTGTTGCCTTTAAGCTGGATAAACTCACCATCAACCTCTTGATATAGATCTAAGATAGTTTCATGGAAAGCTGATTCTGAACCTTCAAAGTACAACTCATTGAAATTTTCAGCCTTTTCTAGAAAAGCCAACACCTGTTGATCATCATTGAACTTGCCAGTGAGTCACATTATCTGGGATACTGGGATGGTACACAATCTCAATAGTGTACATATCTTGCTTGAACTGAGGATGAGGAAGAAGGAGGGATGCAGACACGGATAAAGAATCAGCCTTGTCATTATAATCTCTCA
This sequence comes from Taxus chinensis, assembly GCA_019776745.2. Lineage (NCBI taxonomy): Eukaryota > Viridiplantae > Streptophyta > Pinopsida > Cupressales > Taxaceae > Taxus > Taxus chinensis. Next base: position 217,356,746 of record CM034156.1, on the reverse strand, counting down.
AAACTACCTTAATAGAGAATGCATTAAAGCATTCTATACTATCCCAAACTTTTTTCCTGTAGTGTCTCAAGTGATCATTTTTTACCTGATAGATTCCCTTGACCTGGTTGACAATCAACTCCGCATCCCCCCGAACCTTGAGATTTTGAACTCCCTTCTGTTTGGCCATTTCTAATCCTAGTAACAGAGCTTCATATTCAGCCGTGTTATTAGTATTATCAAACTGCAATTTGTAAGCTGATGGGAAAATCTTAGAATTAGGAGATATAAGAACTACACTAGTGCCTGATCCGGTGGTTGAGCAGCTACCATCAAATTTGAGGGTCCAAATAGCATTAGGATCTTCTTCCTCGACATCTATAGTGGGTATCTCTGAAGTCATGAAATAATTTCTGAAGCTAGCATCTTCGAAAAGAATTTGAGCTTTAGGATCATCTAATTTAGTTACCAAATACCTCGCCTGAGGTTCGGGGTGAAGAACATGATGAACCCCATTGACTGGGATCTTGTCTTTGGTCCAATCCATATTAATCTCTCCTCCGACGTCCTTACAAAAACCTCTACCCAAGAGGATACCGTAAGCTGCAGGGATGTCAGTAACTAGAATGGTCATTTTCACTCTCTTTTCTGAGAAAGCAACGAATGCGAACTGTGCATCTTTGATTTGACCAATCAAAGGAACTTGTTTGGTTTCCATAGAATAACACTGTCCATATGACTAAGTCAAAGTAAGCCCAAGGGCATGGGCTACTTTTTCAGGCATAACATTGTCGGAGGCCCCCGAGTCGATGATGTAATTGCTGAGTTTAAACCCATTTATAAGTAAAGACAAATAAAATGGTTCAATCTTTCCCGAAGAAGAAGTAGAGGTCAGATTGTTCTCAGGTGGGGATTGAGTAGGATTTGGAAGGAGACCTTTTGAAGGTGATGGAACAGCTGCTTTACTTCTGATGAATTTGGCAAGTTTTTCAAACTGTTCAGGATTTGACTGAAGATATTCAGCTTCCGACATCTAGATTTTGGTTCTCTTTGCATGATTGATAATGTCAAAAGTAGTATAGGAAGGGGTGATGGTGGGCTCAATTCTAATCACATGAGCTTGAGCTGGGGCACTAACCTTAGGAGAAAGAGAATGAGGGGAAGTTATATTTTTGGTGACTTCTCTTTCAGTTTGTGCTGAAATAGGAGTACCTCTCTTAACTATGGCTATGGGAGATTCCTTATTCTTCTCCTTGGGGTTTTCAAGAGGTTTTCTTGGATTCTGAGATTGGGATCGAGTGAAGACAACAAATGACTAACCATCCGGCACACATTCATCTTCATCGTATTCCAAATACCCAATGCTGGAGTCGCCAGCCGAATTGTCATAACACTCATCGATATATCCTGAAGCTTCAAAATCCTCCGGAGAATCTTGTTCTTATGGTTCTTCCTCTTCTTCAACTATTTCTATTGCCACATTAATAGGAGGAGCTTCAATTACTAGCCTCGGCTGAGTAGAAGTTAATCGTGGCCTATCCCTTGCAGGTGTGCCATTGTTGTTATTGAAATTACGTCAAGGGATATCCTGATACGGAACATTGCTCACCTGCTGGGACATTTTCTTTTTTAAAGTGATCAAATCATTAGCCATTTTTTGAAACATAGGATCAGTATTACCTTGGGAAGAACCTTTATTTTTAGCCTTTGGTACATCTTTCCTGATCCTTCCAGCCAAAATGAGATCATCCTCTATTTCAATAGCTGTTGACTTAGTGACAGCCAAATCTAGGATAATTGACCTTCTTAATAAAAAGCTCACATCAGGAGGCTGAGCATTAATGAAGAAGCATTTCTGATTTTCTGGAGTTGGTACAACTATCTCCAGAATCTTTCAGATCATCTTATTAAACTTTTCCACAAAGTCCCGCATGGGTTCATGTGATTCCTTCTTCATATCAGTAAGTTGAGCTAACAAGGCATGAGAATCTTTGGCTGGTTTGAAATGTGCTTCGAACTTGGTCCGCACGGTATCCTAGTTTGTGATGCATGCATTCGGAAGGTGATAAAACCATTTAGCTGCTGCACCGTGCAACGTTTTAATGAAGAGTCGAATAGAGACATCTTTATGAGCTACTCCAAGGACACCGCATGCTACAAATAAAGATGCAACGTGTTCATCAGGATGCTACTTCCCATCCCCATTAAACTTGGGAATGTTTTTACGTGATCCATGTGGTAACTCATGCAATAGTGGAGTTAAAGAAAGAGGACCAATAACTGCGCTCCAAGGCACAGGTTGTACTACCATTCTTCTAAAAAGAGTGCGTATAGGGATCCAAGTATCAGAAAAGAGTAGCACATGACAAGTTGTAGACACTTCCCATTCCATGGGGATCCGGTTTCTCCAAACAGGTGAAGAACTTCTGGTTCGGCTAGAAACAATGCTGTTGGGGGACAGGCTGAAATTGTGCTGTTGTAGCAACTCAAAGAGTGGGTTAATTTCACCTTGGGCTCAGTGGGACCGAGTGAATATCTTTCTAGCCAGCTTGAACTGGGAAAGAGACCTTTAAAAATAAGGAAAATATGGATTCGCTAGACAACAAGAGGATAAGATTTATACTATAAATCCGTATTCCCCAGCGCAGTCACCCAAAACTGTTGGTTGGATATGTTGTCAATCCAAAATATAAGGTTCAACCACAGTATATGGGATTAAATCCCTACTCAAAGACAGGTGATGTTGCCTGCTTATTACTAATCTAAAACACAACAAAAATATATATATAGTATTCACACTAATCTAACCATTGGGGTTGGGATAAAATCCCGAAATCCACATCCACATGATTGAAAGCTTATGCTTTCGTAAATGAACTGGGTCAAAAACTATTACAATGAAAGAAGAACAATGGAAAGGAAATGAGAGAAACGTATTTTCTTTCTAGTAAACACAAAGCACGAAATAATCATATGGGATTTAGATCATAAATATAATGTCTGAAATGATTAGAAACACTAAGGTGCTAAACAAAGAATAGCTTAAGATTATGGACGTAAGAACAATGTCTTAAGAAAGATATATCCCACAACACAAAGTTTGCAAATTAATATCAACTCCTATTCTTCACAATGATTAAAAGAAAACACAAAGTTTTCTTCTTTCCAATAGCTCCCAATATTTCAAAAATCTCGACCCTTTGGAATGCATAAGCATCCCTTATTTATAATAAAAGGAATCGAGAGAAAATAGGATAAATCCTAGAAAATAGTGTTCTTTAAAAAGAGTTCTATTTTGCTTGACTCTCACACAGGAGACCAAGTCAAAATATGATTCAAAAATGTGACGAAACAGAAATGAAAAAGACATGTCAATTTCAAAATTGACATGACATGAAACATCAAGACTTAATATGAATCGTCATCTTTCACTCCTTCATCTTTCTCTTCCTCCAGCTGAGCCTGTTTGTTCTGAAATTCTTCGAACTTTTGAATTATGCCTTGCATTTCGTTTTCGTCAAGCACAGTGAAATGATCATTCAAAATTTCTACAGGTTTCATGGGTATCACTAGCACTACCCGGGAAGCTTTTTCAATCTTTTGCTCAGCCTTCTCAAGGCCTCCAAAGAATGTTCAATTCTTACAAACCGGTCAATGATCTCAATACCAAATCTGTGCATTGGTTCATGCTGAACAGACTCTTGGACTTGTTTGAAAAGATCATCAGTTGATAGGATGTCCTGAGTTTCCGACTAACACCTTTGGACAAATCTTCAACAACTCTTCTTCAAGATCGCTTTTGCCATCTATCAATTTATCCCTTGATTCTCTCAACTTACCATAGGCTTCGTTAAGAATCTTCAGCCTGAACCTGATGGCTTTGGTCAGCTAGAAATGCTTATCCACATGTGGGATGATGCCTTCTTCTACCATAAGTTGCGATGGTATTTTCTTTAATGCCTGGAGAGCTTTGAAAGTCAAATCAAGATGTCCAATTTCTTGAGAGAAATCATCATCCATCTTCTCTCCATCACTCTAAAATGTCCCCCAAAGATTGATAGATTTTCACAACGTCTTGAATCACTTCCTTCCCTTGTTGGAGCAGCCTTTGGGTCCATTCATCGATCTACTCTTCCTTTTTTATTAATCCTCTCAATCGTAGGCACTGATGAGAAATCGAATCCGATAGGGACAGAAGAAGATGGTATGGATTCAAGGGGTTTTGAGAGCTTAACCAAAACCTCTATTAACTGCTCCACCTTTCCCTTAAGCTCATCTCTGTTGTCTTTTGTTTCTTTCAACTTCTGGCACAGCAAATTTATAACATCCCTTGCATCCTATTGTGCCCCTTCTACTATCACTTTTCCTAGAGCCACCCTGGCTATCTAATAATCAGAGGCTGTTACGTCCTCTTTAGTTTTGTCAGTCACGGGATTGGCGATCTCTGCAAACTTATGCCCTGAAGCGTCCACCAAAACCCTTGAAACTATTTTGGGTTTCTTGGCTAATTTAGCAGTAGGAGCCTTGAGTGAGCTAAAATCAAAGGCTGGTATGGGTAAAATCACCTTCCTCTTCCTCAGAGTTTTCTCAAGTAGCCATTGCAGCGTATCAGAGGGAGTTACCATGGTTGTAGAAGCTGGTATCATACTCTCAAGGGGAGAAGGTTCTACTAGTGGAGGGGGAATATTTACCAATGTGGTAGCAAATTCAATAAAAAGAGGCACAGGAGGGGGTGTGTTGGTGATTACTTGGGTCCCAGCAGAGAGGGGTGAGAGTCCAGAGAAGATACTGGCCATGATTGAAGAAGTTGATGGAGAATGAGGAGGTAGGAGTGGTTGTGAGGGGGGAGGCACAGATTTAGACTCCAAAGCCTGGGATGCAAGAGATAAGGTCTCTTCAGTTGGGAAATCAACAAATGATGAAACCAGAGGCTGGCTTCCTTCAACTTCCAAAGTAATTTCTCCTATTTCTGGTGGTGTTGGTGATTCTAGCACATCCACCGTTTCCCAAATTCACCCCCCAGGGTTGATTTGATAACATACATCAGAATTCTCAAGTCTCAGGCAAATGGATTGATTCAGGGCAAAAATCATGTTTCTAGGGTCCCCTCAGATTTTTTCTAACTCCCCAGGCCGAAGAAGGAAAGAGCAAGCTCTGAGAAAAGGTGAAAAGTTGCAAAAAACAAGCTTGGGCCAGAAAAAATCATGTGAAAATTGGCTAAGTCCTCGTCCTCGCAACGGTCGGGACATGAGGGACATCTGGGCGTGAATCAGCCGAAAAGGCCGCCAGGAAGTCTGTAGGACAAAGGAACATCCGGGCCATCGGGACGTGTGGGACGCGGAAAGCCGGTTCGGCCGAAGGAGAAGAAAATTGACTAACTGCTCTGGGACATTTGGGACATGAAGATGCGAAGGGCACGAACCGCCCGATTCAGCCGAAAAGGAGAACTTTCACACTAAGCATTTCAGACATCTGGGCCGCGAGGATGTGAAGGGCGTGAAAAGGCGAAGCGGCCAAATGAAGCCCATTTCGGGTGGTTCAGAAGAATTTGTCCCAGACAGTCTGCGACAGTTGGAACAAATGTACGCGAAAGGACACGAACCGGCCGGTTCGGCTGAAACGGGGAACTTCAGCACTGGGACAGTTGGGACAAAGGGACGCGTGGGACGCGGATAGCTGAAGGAGCCGAAAGCCAATCAAGCAACGCCACGTGTCATCAGCTGAATGAGGAGCAAGGAAGCCCATTTCAGGTGGATCGAAGTTTCTGTCCCAAACAGCACTGGGACATCCAGGACAAATGGACGTGGTGGGCATGAAAAGCCGGCAGACCCGAATACCAAACAAATCACGACACGTGTCACAAGGGAGAAAGTCCAGAGGTCAAAGGGTGAGGTTTCAAGCACTGACCTGAACCAATGAAATAGTGCCACGTGTCCAAGTTTAAGGGCCCACAAGGAAATTTCAAAGGAAAGCCTGCAGAAAGGTGGAGGAGAGAGAATTGCTCAGCGAATCAGAGCCTGCCACGTGTCATCCAAGTGGCAGAGCGCGGGGAAAGTTCAAATATTTTTCCCGCCGACCTGTTTTTGCCTGTTTCGTGCCCTAAATCTTCAGATCATCGTATCTTTCAATCCAGAGCTCGGATTTGCACGTTCTTTATATCAACGGAAAGTTGTTGAAATTCTCTACATGATTCTGGGATCAATCTTGCATTTTGGTTCAGTTTGGAGAGAGAAAATTGAGAAACACCTCTGGCACGTAATAATGCAGAAGTAATGCTTCAACAACCAGCTTTAATGCAGCAGACAGTTCGCCGCTTCTGTTAGATAGCCCGCCATTTTTCCAGGATCCACCGCTTCTGCCATAATGAGATGATTTTAAATGTGACCTAGAAGTGGTTGGGGTAGATTCTGGATTTCCTCTCTCTTCCCTCTCTCATTCTTTCTATATATTGTAAAGAGGAGCTTCTTAAAAAAGGTCGAACATTTTCTGTTTTGCTCCTCCCTTTTTCTCCTATCAGGTGAATTTGTGGAGTTCGAACCTCTCATTTGAACTGTAATATGACTCTGCCTCTTGGCATTCTGTAGTGTATTGTATCAATCTTTGGAGCAAGTAATACATGTCTGTGGATGATTCTCACCCCTCTCTGTGTTCATTTTTACATCCTCCTGGTCTTTCACTGCAAGTTTTGTTATCTGTGCATGATCTTATATCACATTTGAATGGTCTGTGTTTACTGGCAAGATAGGTGTTCTTCATTCCTCTGTGCATCACCTCTATTAGCTTAGATTTATTTTTATGCATCTTCTTACCCTGTCTCCTTGGCAATTTAGAGTAGGATTAGGATCTGAACCTCTGTAGTTTTACAAAATATAGATCTAAATCAGAGGAGTTTGAGGAACCAGCCTCTAATCTGGAGATTCCTCTCTCAGTTTCACAAGTCCCCACACTTGGAGAGAGGTTTCCATGTTGTGCAATCACACTGGATGCTAGAGTGATCAACCTAGAAGCCTGATCTGCATCCAGGGGTGCTGTGAGTCTGCAACAACAGTTTTGGCACGCCCGGTGGGACTAGAGGTCTCATTTTTATTGTAGCAGGGTTGATGTGCATCTGCTACATTTTTCTTGCTTAAAAAGAGCTATTATTTGCATATCTGGCGACTCCAAGGGGAAAAATCAACTGGTTTCAGCAGTGCAGGCCTGAAAACTTATGAGAAGAATCACAAGGTCAAGAGTTGGAGAAGAAGAAGTGTTGTTTGAATACCTGCAATTATCTCTGAGAAGAAGGCAAAGAGGAAGAAGGATTCAGAGGTCTCCATCTCCACCAAACAGAACTCTCTCAACTCCTCCACCTGGTAGGCCTTTCATTCAGTCAACAAGGGTTTTAAGACCAATTAGAATGGCTCAGAACAACCCCTACGTCAACTTCACAGGCAGCAGCCCACTTGCTCTCAATGCACAACATCCAGTTCCTATTGCAGCCTTGAAGAACATTCCCTACTTCACTGGAGAAAATCAGACTACTCCAGGTGATCATGTTAAAGATATTGCTAACCTTTGTGTAATTCATGAAATCAATGAAATGCAAGTGGCTGTCAAGTTACTGGCATCTTCCTTCAAGGGTAAAGCATTACAATGGTTTAGGAGCCTTGGAGCTTGGTTCTATCACAAACTGGAATCAGCTGTGTATTGCACTTCATGAGTAATTTGGAGAGAAGGGAGACAACTTGTCTCTTTTGGAGCAGCTGACAACTATCAAGAGAGCTCCCAATGAGCAGCTGACCGATTTCAACTTCAGGTTTCAAAAGACTTGGGAGAGGATTCCAGTGGCAGTCAGGCCAACAGTGGAAGGTGCTTTTCTATACTATCTCAAAGCTTTAAATTCTGATATTTCTATGTTGATTCAGTCCATGGGAGGCACCACTATCCCCATGGCATATAGCATTGCCATTAGGGCTGAAAATTGTTTAATCCAAGCTGGCAAACTTGCCCCTAGACCTCCCATGCCACTGTTTCCAAGTTAGAGAATCCAAACACTAGTCAAGCACCTAATTTGGCTCCTTCTCCCACTCCTAGAAATTAGAGTTCAAATGAAGCTTCCACTTCATCCCCAAGTGCCCCAAATGAGCTTCAAGAGGTCATGAAGCAATTGCAAAACCTAGGCAATGAGCTAGTTACTCTCAAGAGGCAACAAGCCCAAGGTTTCAGACCTTCTTATCAACCCCAAGCTCAACCTAATAGGCAGCCATACCAACCACAAAGGCCACCTAATCCAGTTGTAAATCATGAATCAAACAAGGCCTCCTGCCAATAGACCATTCCAGCCCTATAATCCAAATGCCATATCTGCCTCTAAGGCATTAGTGCCAACACAGAACAACATTGCTCAGGAATATGATTGGTGCTTTCCATGCAACGAGCCTCATAACCAATCCATGTGTTTCAATGGTGCTCTCAATCAAGCATTGATGGTGACAACTACTGGTGTGGAGGGTGAGGGAAGTCAAGGAAACAGTCAACAACAAGAAACATTCCAACAGCAATCAGCCCCAAATGACACCACATTGGTGAACTGGCAAGCAGAAGATTTCTGTGGCATGAATCAAGTAGTTTCTCAAGGTGTTGCAGCCAACACAAGGTCAAAAAGGAGAAATTTGGGTGAAGAACAGCCATTAGCTCCAGCCAATCCACAACCTTCCATGGCTCCACAAATGATTGGCAAGCAAAGTCCCATTTCAAATGCACAAGGGCAGCCAAGAACAGCCCCTAGGCCAACTCAAATGCCAACTGTTGCTGCCCACGTACAAGGAGTAAATGTGCAAACCAAGGGACAACAGAGAGATCCTTCATCACCATTCAGTATCATTGATCAGATGAAGAAGACAAACGTCAATATATCTATGTGGGAATCCCTATCCATCCCAGGCCAAAGAGATCTGCTGCAAGCTGCCATGAAGGATTGGCCAACTTCGAATCAGCAGGTTCAGATGTAAGACAAAGTGCTTACAAATGCTACCCAGCCTGAAGGAATTCATGGAGCACAACAAGGTAAAATGTTGAAGCCCCCCCCTTTCTATGTTTCATTAATCATTGGAAATCAGCTAGTACACAATTGCATGATTTATTCCGGGGCAAGTAGTTCTGTCATGCCCAAACAAATAGTTGATCAGCTAGGGCTCCAGTATGAAATAACATCCAAAGGGGTAGTACAGTTAGATGGAACAACAATAGCGACAGTTGGAGTGATTAGAAATTTGAGTCTTACCTTGCATGCATGTCCAAATGTTGTTGTTTTACAAGATGTATCAGTCATAGACCTTCCACCACTCTTTGCATTGTGCTTGTCAAGAGACTTCACTGCTAAAATTGGAGGCTATCTTTCGGCGGATTGGTCTCACATGCTGTTTAGAACAAGGTATGGAACTAAGGCTACAATTAGGTCTGAACCTATTGCAAACTTCCATATTGAGCCTTACACTCCAAGTCAGATTAATGCCAATTGCTCAGCATTTGATCAAGAAGATCACCCTAGCACTGACGAGGCTGACACCAAGGTTGGAAGTATCCCGGATTTGACTCTTGATGAATGGGCAAGCAAGGTGCATGCTTTTGATCCTTATCAAGAAGTAGAAGAATCTGAGCTAGGGGTTTATTGTTTACATGAAGAGGATCAACCTCTCCCCAGCATCACCAAGCCAAATCATAAAGATAAGAATGAAGTATGGCAATTGTTCTTTGATGGATCAAGGAGTAGACAAGGTGCAGGAGGAGGAGCTATGCTCATTTCACCACAAGGTATAAGGTATTACTCAGCCTTCCGTTTCCATTTCTAGTTTTCCTGTTCAAACAACACAAAGAATGAACTGAATATGAAGTACAAGCAATTGTATGGGAGCCTTAAGGTGCAGGAGGGAGCTATGCTTTTCACCACAAGGATATAAGGTATTACTCAGCCTTCTGTTTCCAATCAAACAACACAGGAAGAAAATTCATGGAGCACTGGGTGATGAAGATAGGCATCAGGAATTTACAAGTATTTGGTGATAGTGAGCTGATTGTAAACCAAGTCAAAGGGAAAAATGCTGCCAAAAATGATCTGTTGAAGAACTACAAAAATCGGGTATGGGATCTTATTGAAGATTTTGAAGCTTTTAGCATCAATTCCATCCCAAGAAAAAAGAATGAAGCCGCTGACAGACTGCAGCAATTGGGGCTGCATTTGATGTTGTAGAAAATATCAAAAGTGAAAAATCTCAGCCTCATATCAAAGTGGTTGTGAGACCAGCTGTTCCGGATAACAATACAAGTTGGCAAGTCTTCGAGAATGATCAGCAAATTGTTAATTTCCTACAAGAAGAAGCTGAGTTCTCCACCAGGAATCAAGACAAGCTGCATCAGCAGTATGGTGACCAAGTGGTGCAGCTGAGAACTAACAAATTACCAAAAGGCCTCATAACCTTGGAGTCAATCTTCAACCCGAATGATCAGTTCCGGAAGGAGAAAGTGAACATTCAAGTAAAGGGTGAAGATTCAGAGCCTATTTTAGTGGAAGAAGGCAAAACATTGCAGATTGGCAAAGTAAGTACCTCACAAGAGAAATCTGATTTTGTTCAGCTTTGTCAAGAGTTCCCAGATGTCTTTGCTTGGACTTACAAAGATCTAAGAGGTTTCAACCCAAAGCTGGCACAACATACTATTGAGCTGGATCCGGAATCCAAGCCTGTCAGGAAAAAGCAAAGGCCAGTGAATCCCCATATTGAACCTCTCATGAGAAAAGAGTTAAGCAAGCTTATTGAGGCCAGTATCATCTTCCCCATCAAACACTCAAGTTGGGTCGCCAACTTAGTCCCAGTCAGAAAGAAGAATGGAGAGATCAGGTTGTGTGTCGACTTCAGAGACTTGAATAGAGCCTCTCTCAAGGATCATTATCCACTCCCTTCCATGGAGAAAATATTGCAGGTTGTAGCTGGTTCAGAAAGGTTTTCACTACTTGATGGCTACTCAGGCTACAATCAGATTATGGTGAGGGAGGAAGATCAGTTCAAGACAGCCTTCACAACCAAATGGGGAACATATGCCTACAAGAAGATGCCATTTGGCCTATCAAATGCTGGAGCCACTTTCCAAAGGGCAATGGATATGGCATTCAAGGGGTTGATCAATGAAATAGTTTTGATATATCTTGATGACATCACTGTATTCTCCAAAAATGCAGTGGATCACCTTTTTCATCTGAGGCAGGTATTTCAGAGGTGTAGAAGATTTGGGGTATCATTGAATCCCAAAAAATGCATATTCCTGGCTCATGAGGGGAAAAATTCTAGGCCATATTGTCTCAAAGAGGGATTGGCAATTGATCCGGAAAGAGTTGAAGCAATAAGAGCACTACCATTGCCAAGTCACAAGAAGGCTCTTCAAAGCTTCTTGGGAAGGATCAATTTTGTCCGCAGGTTTGTCCCAGATTTTGCAGCCCTTGTCAAGCCCATCACCAAAATGTTAAAGAAGAGCATGACTTTTAAGTGGGCAGCAGAAGGCAAGGAGAGTTTTGAAGCAATCAAAGAAGCTATCTCTCAAGCACCAACTCTCATCAACCCAGACTTCTCCAAGGATTTTATCCTCTATGCATTTGGAGGTGATGACACTATTTCTACCATTCTGGTGCAGCAGAACAAAGATAATGATGAGCAACCGGTTGCCTTCTTCAGCCAGAGCCTAGATGACTGCGAGGTGAGGTACTCTTCTATTGAAAATAATGTACTTGCAGTAATCAGAAGCTTGAAGAAATTCAAGAATTTAGTCTCAAACAACAAGGTCCAGTTGCTGGTCTCACATGCTGGGGTTAAGGACTTCCTCCTCAACAAGGATTTGAATGAGAAAAGGGTAGGTTGGATCACCCGTGTCATGGAGTATGACATTGAGATCAAGATCACCAAGCTGGTAAGAGGGAAAGGATTGTGTGAGCAGCTGGTTTTGGGGAAGCAAAAAGAAGTATGCAACAAAGAAGAAACTGTTTTGACAGTCCAGGACAGCCATGAGCCAAGTGGCAATCATGAAGAAGACAATGCTTCCCCCACTCCTTGCTGGACCCAAGGTATTATGCACTTCCTAGGCATAGGCCTATGCCCTCCAGAGATGAACAAGACCCAAAGGAGACACTTCAGATTGCAGGCTGTCCCATATGCCATTGTTGATGGAGTTTTGTTCAAGAAAGATGTAAATGGAGTGCTGCTGAGATGCATTAGCATAGGTCAGATTCAAAGGGTATTGGAAGAGTTTCATGGTGGACCAGCTGGTGGCCATTTTGCACCAAGAGTGACAGCTCTAAAAATCATGAAGGCTGGTTATTATTGGCCTAAAATATTCAGTGATTGTTATGCATGGATCAAGAGGTGTAAGAATTGTGCATTCTTCACAGGAAAAGAGAGAAGTTTGCTGCCCTTCCATTGCATCCAATCTCAGTTGACCAGCCATTCATGCAATGGGGTTTGGACTTCATTGGAGTCATTAATCCCAATTCAAGCCAAGGGCACAAATGGATTTTGACAGCCACAGACTACTTCACCAAATGGACAGAAGTAGTAGCACTCAAAGAGGCAAATGAGTCTAGCATCTTAGACTTTTATGAGGGGATAACAACCAGATTTGGTGTACCTGCCACAATAATCTCTGATAATGCATTGGCATTCATTGGATCCAGGTGACTGAGTGGGCTGTCAAGAACGGTATTTACCTAAGCACTTCATCGAACTATTACCCTCAGGGTAATGGCCAGGCCGAGTCTACAAACAAGAACTTGTTGAGGATCATTAGGAGGATTCTTGATGAGAATCAGAGATCTTGGCATACCAAACTGAAATCAGCCTTATGGGCTGATAGGATAACTCCCAAAAGATCCACAGGTAACTCTCCATTCAGGCTTGTCTATGGAAGAGAGGTAATCTTGCCCATGTCACTTGAGTTGCCAACATTGGAACTCATGAAGCAGCTGGAGTTGCTTGAATTTGAGCCCATGGAGGTGAGGTATGCAGAGTTGATGGAGCTGCAAGAGATCAGAAATCAGGCATCCCAAGCAATGGAAAAGGATCAAGCTTTGATCAAGAAGACCTTTGATAGAAAGGCCAAGGATAGATCTTTTCAAGTTGGAGATCTAGTGTTGAAATGGGATGTGGACAGAGCAAAACCGGGAAGGCATTCAAAATTTGATGCCATTTGGAGTGGCCCATACGTGGTCACAAAGTGCAAGAACAGCAATGCTTTCCAATTAGCCTCACTGGAGGGTGAAGAACTACAGATTCCAGTCAATGGAATCTATCTCAAGCGTTGCTTCTAGAGGGAAGTTCACTACCTCTGTAAATATTAGATTAGATTTTCTTTCCTCCAAGTGCTTGTGCACATTGTTTTGCTGTAGGTTAGTTTTGTTTTCCCTAAGTGCTTTGGCACAGCTTGCTGTCCATGGAGATGTTTAGCAGTCCTTGCTTTCATCAGGTGACATTCCATCTTCCTCCTTGCACATTCTGAGTCAGTTAGGGTTCTGAATAGAATATTTGATGACTCCATGCCCAATGGACTGCTTCAGGAAACTGGTATCTTCTACCTAGCAGGTAGGTATCCCCGCTGAGTCGCCAAATTGTTATCCAAATTCACCCCCAGGGTTAATTTGATAACATGCATCAGAATTCTCAAGTCCCAGGAAAATGGATTGATTCAGGGAAAAAATCATGTTTCTAGGGTCCCCTCAGATTTTTTCTAACTCCCCTGGCCGAAGAAGGAAAGAGCAAGCTCTGAGAAAATGTGAAAAAGTTGCAGAAAACAAGCTTGGGCCAGAAAAAATTGTGAAAATTGGCTAAGTCCTAGTCCTCACAATAGTCAGGACATGAGTGACATCGGGGCGCGAATCAGCCGAAAGGCCGCCAGGCAGTCTGCAGGGCAAAGGAACATCCGAGATGTCGGGACGCGTGGGACGTGGAAAACCGGTTCGGCCGAAGGAGAAGAAAATCAACTAACTGTTCTGGGACATTTGGGACATGAAGACGACGTGAAGGGCGCGAACCGCCCGGTTCGGCTGAAAAGGAGAACTTTTGCACTAAGCAGTTGGGACATCTGGGCTGCGAGGACGTGAAGGACGTGAAAAGGCGAAGCGGCCAAGAGCAAAGGAAGCCCATTTCGGGCGGTTCAGAAGAATTTGTCCCAGACAGTCCGGGACAGTTGGAACAAATGTACGCGAAGGACGTGAACTGGCCGGTTCAGCCAAAACGGGGAACTTCAGCACTGGGACAGTTGGGACAAAGGGACGCATGGGACGTGGATAGCTGAAGGAGCTGAAAGCCAATCAAGCAACGCCACGTGTCATCGGCTGAATGAGGGAAAAGGAAGCCCATTTCAGGTGGATCGGGAGTTTTTGTCCCAAATAGCACTGGGACATCCGGGACAAATGGACGCGGTGGATGCGAAAAGCCGGCAGACCCAAATACCAATCAAATCACGACACGTGTCACGAGGGAGAAAGTCCAGAAGTCAAAGGGTGAGGTTTCAAGCACTGACCCGAACCAATGAAATAGTGCCACGTGTCCAAGTTTAAGGGCCCACAAGGAAATTTAAAAGGAAAGCCCGTGGAAAGGTGGAGGAGAGAGAATTGCTCAGTGAATCAGAGCCTGCCACGTGTCATCCAAGTGGCAGAGCGTGGGGAAAGTTCAAATATTTTTCCCGCCGACCTGTTTTTGCCTGTTTTGTGCCCTAAATCTTCAGATCGTCATATCTTTCGATCCAGAGCTCGGATTTTCACGTTCTTTATATCAATGGAAAGCTGTTGAAAATCTCTACATGATTCTGGGGTCAATCTTGGCATTTTGGTTCAGTTTGGAGAGAGAAAATTGAGAAACGCCTCTGGCACGAAATAATGGATAGAAGTGACGCTCCAACAACCAGCTTTAATGCAGCAGACAGTTCGCCGCTTCTGTTAGACAACCCGCCATTTTGCCAGGATCCGCCACTTCTGCCATAATGAGATGATTTTAAATGTGACCTAGAAGTGGTTGGGGAAGATTCTGGATTTCCTCTCTCTTCCCTCTCTCATTCTTTCTATATATTGTAAAGAGGGGCTTCTTAAAAAAGGTCGAACATTTTCTGTTTTGCTCCTCCCTTTTTCTCCTATCAGGCGAATTTGTGGAGTTCGAACCTCTCATTTGAACTGTAATACGACTCTGCCTCTTGGCATTCTGTAGTGTATTGTATCAATCTTTGGAGCAAGTAATACATGTCTGTGGATGATTCTCACCCCTCTCTGTGTTCATTTTTGCATCCTCCTGGTCTTTCACTGAAAGTTTTGTTATCTGTGCATGATCTTATATCACATTTGAATGGTCTGTGTTTACTGGAAAGATAGGTGTTCTTCATTCCTCGGTGCATCACCTCTATTAGCTTAGTTTTATTTTTTATGCATGTTCTTACCCTGTCTCCTTGGCAGATTTAGATTAGGATTTCGAGCTGAACCCTCTGTAGTATTTGCAAAATGTAGCATCTGAATAGAGGAATAGGAACCAGCCTTCTCTGGAGAATCCTCTCTCAGTTTCACAAGTCCCCACACTTGGAGAGAGGTTTCCATGTTGTGCAATCACACTAGATGCTAGAGTCTGAGGACTCCTCGAATGTCAAACCCGTCTCGGGGCTTCATGTGCTTCTTCAACTTATCCTGAAGCTCATGGACAACATTCCTAGCTTTCTCCACTATCAAAAAAGTATACCTTCTAATATAAATTGGGAAGGATACATTGGCTTTATGTTTACTTTGTTGGAACTTATGAAAATCCAACAACTACCTAACCAATTCCATCAAGATCAGTTTGTCCCCTGGATATCGGGGTAGACAGAAAGGATCCCCTGGGTACATGACTACCCTTAGATATGTGAACTTCTTAAATTGCAAGAAGACACAACCCCACTTTGAAACCTCAGCCCATGCTTCATCAAATACTCTTGTTTTCCTCAGTTCTCATAAAAGAAGGCATCATTTACCCTTCTGAATTGGTCTTGAGACCCTTTCCTTGTCAGCTGAGGAAAATATTGATAAACATGGTCCACCATCCTGTTTCCCTTGGTATCAAACCTGGGATAGTTCCTCATACTGGCCGCTGCATAGGTGACATATGAGGACATATAAAACTTTCCCGTAGACAAGACTGTTGTCATTTGGGAATCTATCTCATTACTAATGAGAGTGCCCCAATCAATCCCTTGTTGATTCTTCTTGATGGTGATCATGAACTGATACATCCACCCTTGGAAAACATTTGATTCAGGTAAACCAAAAACCTGACTCAACAAAGTGATGATGTCATTGATTTCCTGAATGAAATCACTTCTGGGGACAAGTCTCAGGAATCTGGAAACAGCCGGTTTGGTTTTGATCAGGAACTTCTTATTTACATGTGTTATCCAAAATTCACCCCCCCAGGGTAAATTTGATAACATGCATCAGGATGTCTAAATTCCAAGAAAAATGACTGATTCAAAGCAAAATCAGGTTTCTAGGGTCCCTTCAGGAATCTTTCTAAACTCCCCAGGCTGAAGAAGGAAGGAGCAAGCTTTGAGAAAGTTCGGAGAAGGTTGCAGAAAGCAAGTAGTTTGGGCCAGAAAAAATTGTGAAAATCGGCTAAGTCCTAGTCCAGCACAAGTTGGGACAAATGGGACTAAGGTACGTGAACCGCCCGAACCAGCCGAAATGAGTCCAGGCGGCCCACTAAGCATTTGGGACAAGTGGGACGAAAGTACGTGGCGGGCGCGAAATGCCGGTTCGACCGAGAGAGAAAATCGACTAACTGCTGAGAGGGGCAGTTCGGGACGCGCAGGACAAAAGGACCCGAACCGGCCGAAAAGAGTCAAGTCAGTCCGAATCAAAGTGGGACAAGCGGGCCAGAAATACCCGAACCGGCCGAACCGGCCGAAATTGTCCCAAAAGGTCCAAAATCAAAATGGGACGTCCGGGACGAATGGACGCGAAGTACACGGAAGACCCGGCAAGCCCGAGAACCATTGAGAAATTGCCACGTGTCATCAAGGAGAAGCCAAAAGGTCAAAAGGCAAGGTTTGAAGCGCTGGCCCGAGCCAATAGAAATTGGACACGTGTCCAATGGAGCATAGAAGTGCAGAGCTCGGGGAGGAGTTGGAAAGTTTGGCCAAATCTAAGCCAAAAGGGGTAAAAGTGAAGGAAGACCCGGCAGGTTCGTGAACCAACCAATGCATGCCACGTATCCCTAGTGGCGGGGCGTGGGAAAAAATGTGGAAAATATTCCAAGAGCACCAAAAGTCAAAACTCAAGAGACAGCACGCCGAAAAGTAGAGGAGAGAGAATTATTCAATGAATTAGAGCATGCCACGTGGCGTCCAAGTGGCAGTGCTCGGGAAAATATTTCAAAATCCGTTTTCGCCTGTTCCGTGTCCTAAATCTTCAGATTGACATATCTTTCAATCCAGAGCTCAGATTTACACGTTCTTGGTATCAACGGAAAGCTGCTGAAATTATCTACACGTTTCTAGGGTCAATCTTTCATTTTGGTGTAGTCTGGAGGGAGAAAATTGAGAAATGCCTCTGGAACAAAATAACAAGCAGAGGTAATGCTTCAACAACCACTTTAATGCAGCAGACAACCCGCCGCTTCTGTTAGGCAAACCGTCGCTTTGCCAGAACCCGCTGCTTCTGCCATGATGGACGAATTAAATGCAACCTAGAGGTGGTTGGGGCAGATTTCTAATTCCTCTCTCTTTTCTCTCCCATTCTTCCTATAAATTGTAAGGAGGGGTTTCTTTCTGGAGTTGGACATTTTTCTGCTTTGCACCCTCCCTTCTCTCCTGTTCATAAGAAGATTTGTGGAGTTTTCAAACCTCCCATATAGACTGTAACACCATTTTTTGCCTTTTGGCCATTACAATGTATTGAATCGATCCTTGAGCAATATATATGTGTTTGTGGTTGCCTCTAAACCCTTTTACATATTTATTACTGTCATTCTTGATCTTTCATTGCATTTTTGCTATCGGTGCATGGTGTTGTGTTATATCTACATGGTCTGTGTTTAATGTGGCAAAGCATATGTTCTTCATTCCTTGGTGTATCACCTCTATTAGCTTAGATTTATTTTATGCATCTTCTTACCTTGTCTCCTTGGCAGATTAGATTAGATTTTGAGAAAACCCTCTGCATATTTCGTGTGCACCTAAACAGAGGAACAGGAACCAGCCTTTCTCTGGAGATTCCTTTCTCACTCTTCAAGTCCCACACTTGGAGAAAGGATTCAATGTTATGCAATCACACTGGATATTAGTATGATCAACCTAGAAATCTGATCAACATCCAGGGGTGCTGTGATTTTGCACTAACAACATGCTTGATACAATCTTCCTGATCATTATCCCAAGCTTTCTGATCTGACTTGATATCTAACTCTCCATATTCTTCAAAATTGGGTAGCTTGAGGAGGTCATCAAAGTAACCTCCGTCTAACTTGATCACAACTTCTCCCACCTGGTTTCTCACAGAACGAGAAGTAGAGTCATAACTCAAAGCGTAGGCTAAGATGAATTCAGGGCACTGAGCAGACATAGGGAAACCCGCTGCAAGAGGTAAACCACTATCAGCTATTGATTTCATCCATGGATTTTGGGAGGAGATCTTTACCCTAGTCCATAAATCCTCCATATCTATATTTCTGAGCTCTGTATCTCGGATGTCATAATTGCAATCGATATAGGATGGAGACTCCACCTTTCTGAATTTGTATTTCATCCTTCCTGACTTCTCAGTCTTTTCTTATGATGGACCAGGGTCCGACATGAGGGATTTAGAAGGAGGAGAGTTTTAGAGATCAGGAGATGTTGCACACTGTGAAAACCCCGACCTACTGAAGATGCCGGAAGGGTGGAAAAGCCCGACACACTGAGAAGGATGTTGGGGAGTCTAGAAAACCTGGAACTTTGAAGATGTCAGAGACTTGAGAAAACCCGAAACTTTGAATATGTCGGAGATTTGAGAAAACCTAGCACTTTGAAGATGTCAGAGATTTTGGAAAACCCGACACATCAAATTTGCTGATATACTGCGGGTTTTTGATAATGCACAGCACCCTGCGAAACCCAAGAAGAGGGAATAGGGTTTTTGTTGATTTTAAAACATGCAAGTTCTTTCTTCATCATTTATATCCAAAACATATTTTAATTACAACAACATTCCAGGAAATAACACAAAGTGATAATTCCAAAGAGATGAACCCTAAAACATTAACCCGGTTTTTAGAAAACAACCCTTAAAATGGAAAAGAGAAAATCTCAAACCTAGATGAGAAACTTGGATGAATTCCTCACATAATTAATCCATAAAAACCACAAAGAAATACTAAAGAAAAATACCTTTAACTGGGACAACAAACGATCAAAAATGAGCAATGCAATCGAGTATAGAGGTGAATTTCATGTTTCGGGGTTGAAGAAGCATGCACAAAAATCCACAAGGTAAAAGTACATCTGGTAAAAATGACATAGAAATTCACATATATATATATGAAAATTTACAATAAATACACTTCAGCTGGCACGTGCCAACCCACCCGGCAACTCGGCATTAATGCCATGTTAGCATGCTCGGGAGATCCGAAAACCCAACACAAAGGTGTTTAGAGCAATTTACGTTTCGGGTTGCAGGAAATAATCGACATAAAGCATGATGCTTAGATGCTTCAAAGTTCTGAAAACCCGACATGAAGGACTTAGGCAATTCAGGTTTCAGGTTGCGGGAAATAATCGACATAAAGCATGATGCTTAGACAAAGGCATGCTCCGATGCTTGGAAGGTCCACAAACCCAACTCGCCTTACTCGATGTGAGTTTTGGGTTTTGGGGACCACAAGACATGAAACATCTAAAACACATGTTGTCTTGTTTGTGAAACCCGAAAACCTAATTATCTCTCATAAAGGCAATTTTGCAAAACCAGCTTAAAAATTTTGTAGTGTTATCCAATAGTTTTGGCGTAAACTCAAAACTAAGATAACAAAAACCTAAACCCTTAACACTTAGCCCTCAACCATAAACCGTAAACCCTAAACCATTAAACTTGAGACATAAACACTAGCACCTAAACATTAAACCCTCAACTCTTAGCCCTAAACCCTAAATACTAAACCATGAGCCCTAAATCCTACACCCTAAACTTTAAACCCTAAATCCTAATTCCTAATTCCTAAACCCTAAAAACTAGAAAAAACCTAAATCGTAAACCCTCTAAAATATAAACCTTAAGCCCTAAGCCCTTAGCCATTTAATCTACACCATAAACCCTAAACATGAGCCCTAAACTATAAAATTTAAACCCTAATCCATAAAACCTAAACCCTAAACCTTAAACGCTTAGCCCTAAACACTGATCCTTAAACCATAAAGTTTAAACACTAAACCCTTAACCCTAAACCGTTACCCCTAAAATATAAACCCTAAACAATAAACCATAAACCCTAAACCATAATCCCTAAGCCCTAAATCGTAACCTCTAAACCCTAAACCCTATACGTTGATCCCTAAATTAAAAACCCTAAACCCTAAACACTAAAACCTAAACCATGAGCTCTATGCCCTAAACTCTTAACCCGTATCTCTAAACCATAATGCATAAAACCTAAACCTTTAAACCTGACCCATAAATCCTAAACCCTAAACTCTAAACCCTAAACCCCAAACCCTAAACCCTAAATACTAAACCCTAAACCCCAAACTATAAACCCTACAACCGTTACCCTATACACTAAACCCTAGACCCTAGTCCCTAAAAATATTCCCTGATCCCTAAACCCTAAACCTTAAATCCTAAAGCCTAAACCTCATACCATGATCCCTAAACCCTAAAATATAAACCCTAAACCTTAAAACCTCAACCCTAAACCATAAACACTAATTATTGAGCCTTAAACCCTAAACCCTTAGCCATAAACCCCTAACCCTAAATCTTGAATCCTAAGCCCTATACACTATAACATAAACCCCCTAAACCCTAATCCCTAAACATTAAACCACAAGCCCTAAACCTCAAGACCTAAACCGTAACACCTAAACCTTAAACGCTATAAACAAATCCCTAAACCTTAAAACCTAAACCCTTAAACCTGAACCCTAAACCATAAACCCTGAACCCTGAGCCCTAAATCCTATACCCTTAACCCTTTGCCATAAATCCTAAACTTGAAATCCTAAACACAAATCCTTAAACCCTAAACAATAAACACTAAACACTAAACACTAAATCCTAAAATGTAAACCCCCTAAACCATAACTCGTAAACCATTACCCCTAAACCATTAGCCCTGAAGCCTAAACACTAAACCTTAAACCCTAAACAGAAAATAATAAACCTTGAACTCTAAATCCTAAACCCTAAACCGTAATCTAAAAACTTTAAAATCTAAACCCCTTAAACCCTTAACCCTAACCCTTAAAATCAAAATCCAAAACCCTAAACCCTAAGCCCTAAACCCTAAACCCTTAGCCCTAAACCCTAAAATCTAAACCCTAAACCCTTAACCCTTAACCCTAAACCATGATCCCTAAATCCTAAAACGTAAACAAAAAATGTTAAACCCTAAAAATGAAACCCTAAACTCTAAACCCTAAACCTTAAACCATAACATAGTAAACCATAAACCTTAAACCCTAAAGTGTGAGCCCTAAACCCTAAACCCTTAGCCCTAAACCCTAAACCCTAAAATTTAAACCCTTAGCCCTAAACCTTAAACCCTAAACCCTAAACCCTAAACCTTATACCCCAAACCATGAGCCCTGAATCCTAAACCCTAAACCACAAATTCTAAGCCCTAAAAACTAAACCCTAACTCTAAAACCCTAAAACCTAAACCATAAACCATAAACCATAAACACACAAAACCATAAACCTTAAACCCTAAAGCATGAGCCATAAACCCTAAACCCTAAACCATAAACACACTAAACCATAATCCTTAAACCCTAAAGCATGAGCTCTAAACCCTAAACCCTAAATCCTAAACCCTAAACCCTAAACCCTTGAACATAAACCATAAACCCTAAACCCCTAAAACCCTAAACCATAAACATTGAGCCCTAAACCCTAAACCTTAAATCCTAAACCATAAACCCTAAACACTAAACCCTAAAACCTAATACCTCAACCCTATACAATGATGCCTAGACCATAAAACCTAAACCCTAAACGCTAAAACCCTAAACCCTAAACCCTAAAAGTGAAATCTTGAACCCTAAACCCTAAACCCTTAGCCGTAAACCATAAACCCATAAATCGTAAACCCTAAACCCTAAGCCCAAATTCTAAACCCTAAATCCCTAACCTAAAACCAAAACCATAAACCCTAGCACAATCAAAAGCTAAACCCTAACCGTAAACCCTAAACTCAAAACCTAAACCTAAACCTTAAACCCTAAACCCTAAATCCCTAAACCCTAAACCCTAAATTTAAACCCTAAACCCTAAAATATTAAACCCTAAACCCTAATACCCTTAACCCTAAACCCTAAACTCGAAACCATAAACCCTAAACCTTAAACCATAAAACAATAAACCTTGAATCTAAACCCTAAACCCTAAACTCTAATCCCTAAACCCTAAACCCTAAACCCTAAACCCTAAAACCTAAATCCTTAGCCTCAACCCTAAAGACAAAACCCTTAAACCCTAAACCCTAAACCCTAAATCCATAAACCCTAAACCCCGATAAACCGTTAAACCTAAACCTTAAACCCTAAACCATATAAACCCTAAACTATAAACCCTAAACCCTAAATCTCCTAAACCCTAAACCCTAAACCTAAAGCCTATAAACCATTAAACACTAAACCCTTAACCATAAACCCTAAACCCTAAAAATTTAACCTTAACCCCCAAACCCTAAACCCTAAACCCTAAAAACCTAATCCTAAATATAAACCCTAAACCCTAAACCTTTAGACCCTAAACCAGTAAACCATAAACCTAAAACCCTATAAACAAAACCCTAAACCCTAAACCCTAAACCCTAAACCCTAAACCCTAAAAACTTAACCTTGAACCAGTAAACCCCCTTATAAACCCTAAACCTTTAGCCCTAAACCCTTAAACCATAAGACCCTAAAACCCTAAAACCTAAACCCTAAACCCTAAATCCCTAAACCCTAAACCCTAAAACATAAAGTCCCTAAACCGTAAACCCTAAACCATAAACCTTGAATAAAAACCTAAACCCTAAACATATCCCTAAACCCTAATCTGTAAACCTTAAACCCTAAACTCTAAACCCTAAACTTTAAACACTAAACCCTTAACCCTAAACCCTAAACCCTAAATTCTAAACCCTAAACCCAAAACATCCTAAACCCCTAAATACCTAAACCCTAACCCTAAACCTTGAATCCTAAACCCTAAACCTAAACCCTAAAACCTTAAACACTAAAGCCTAAATCCTAAGCCCTAAATAGTAAACCCTAATCCATAAACCCTAAACCATAAACTGTAAACCTAAAACATGAACACTAAACCATAAACCCTAAACCTTAAAGCCCTAAACCCTAAATCCTAAACCCTAAACAACTAAACCCTAAACCCTACAGCCTTCTAAACCCTAAACCCTAAACCCTAAACACGTAAACCATAAAACCCTAAACCCTAAACCCTAAACCTATAAACAAACCTAAACCCGTATCCCTAAACCCTAAAACCTAAAACCTAAACCCTCAACCCTAAAACTAAATCCTTGAAAATAAACCCTAAACCCTAAGCCCTAATCCCTAAACCCTAAACCCTAAACCTAAACCCTAAAATCCCTAAACCTTATCCCTAAACCCTAAACCATAAAACCTAAACCCTAAACCCTAAAACCTAAACAATACAAACCTAAAACATGAACCCTATACTAAAACCCTAAAACATAAACCTTAAACCCTAAAACCTAAACCTAAACCCTAAACCATAAACCCATAAACCTTATCCCTAAATTGGGGCCTAAACCCTAAACCCTAAACCCTAAATCCTTAGCCCTAAACCCTAAACCCTGAGCCCTAAAACATAAACCCCCTTAACCCTAAACCCTAAACCTAGATAAAAACGTAAACCCAAAACTCTAAAACCTATAAAACCTAAACCCTAAACATTAAACCCTAAAATCCTAAACCCTAAACCCTAAACCATAAACCCTAAACCCTAAACCCTAAACCCTAAACCCTAAACCCTAAACCCTAAACCCTAAATATTAAACCCTAAACCCTAACCCATAAATCCTAAATCTAAAACCACGAAACTCCCTAAACCCTAAACCCTAAAAACCTAAACAACCTAAACCCTAACCCTAAACCCTAAAGCCCGTAAACCCCTAAACCTAAACCCTAAACCTAAACCTTAAACCCTAAACCCTAAACCCTAAACCCCATAAACCCTAAACCCTAAAGCCTAAACCCTTAAACCCTAATCCCTTAAACCCTAAACCTAAACCAAAAAACATTAAACCCTAAACCCTAAACCCTAACCCCTAAACCTGTAAACCCTAAACCCTAAACCCTAAAACCTAAACCTTAAATCCTAAACCCATAAACCTCTAAAACCCATATAAACAGTAAACCCTAATCTCGTAAACCATAAACCCTAAACCCTAAAAACCTTAAGCCCTTAACCCTAAAACCTAAACTAAACCCTAAACCCTAAACCCTTAAACCCTAAACCAACCCCATAAATGCTAAACCCTAAACCCCAAAACCTAAGCCCTAATTACTAAACCCAATAACCCTAAAACCCTAAACCCTAAACCATAAACCCTAAACCTTAAACCCTGTAAACCTTAATACCTAAACCTTAAACCCTAAATTCATTAAACCCTAAATTCTAAACCCCTAAAACCCTAAACCCTAAACCATAAACCAAAACCTAAAACCTAAACCCTAAATACCCTAAACCCTAAACCTTATACCCATAAACCCTAAACCCTAAACCCTAAACCCTAAACCCAGAGCCCTAAAATAAACCCTAAATCCTAAACCATAAACCTTACAGACTCACTAAACCCTAAACCCTGCAAATCAGGCTTCAACCCTATCACCCTAGCATCCTAGTGTGATTGCAAACATGGAAACCCTAAACTGCTAAACACTGTAAACCTAAACCCTAAGAGGAATCTAAACCAGATATATTTTGTAAAACTACAGAGGTTCTAAATCCTTGAACCCCTAAACACAATCTAACCTTAGCCCTAAACCCAGAAATCATAAATCCTAAACCCTAAACCATGTTAGCCCTAAATTCTAAACCCTAAATATGAAACCTAAAACCCTGGTGATGCACCATAAACCCTAAAAGCTAAAAACATTTCTAAACCCTAGACACTAGAAACCTAAACTTTAAACCTAAACCCTAAAACCTTAAGATATAAATCCATAAACCCTATACCTTGAAGCAAATAAACCCTAAAGGACTAAAACCTAAACACTAAACCCTTGCCATAAATCTAAACCCTTAAACCAAAAACACGCATAACACCCTCAATCATAAACCATAAACCCTGTAATCTTTAGCCCTTAAACCCTAAACCTAAACCCTAAACCCTAAACCCCTAAGCTGTAAGAAGAAGTTGCTTAGCCCTAAACCTTAAACCCTAAACCCTGAGCCAAATCTGGCCATAAACATGGGTCAAGCCCTAAACCATAAACCATAAAAAGCCTAAGCCCTAAACCCTAAAGGTTTAAACCCTAAACCCTTAAACCCTAAACCCTAAAATTGACTAATTACTAAACCGTAAACCATAAACATTAAACCCTAAATTTAATGTCACTTAAACCCTAAACATAAATGTCTAGCCATTAAACCTCTAACTGCCCAAAACCCTAAACCCTAAACCATGTAATCAATTTCCACTAATTTTCGTTGATACCCTAATAACGTGTAAACCGAGCCTAAATCCAAAACCCTAAACCCTAAAATTTAAACTATTACCCCTAAACCATGCGTAATTGTAAAAAACTAAAACCATAAACTGCCAAACCCTAAGCCTAAACCCTGTAACCCTAAACCCTAAAACCTGTAAATGCTAAACCTTAAACCCTAAAACCTAAACTCTAAACCACTAATTGGCTCGGGTAAACTCTAAACCCTTGCCTTTAAACCCTTGACTTTCTTCCTTGTGACCCTGAATTGGTCCGCAGGTCTGCCAGTTCTTTAAACCCTAAACATCATTAAACCCTAAACCCAGTAAGAATCCTCTAATCCACTGAAATGGGCTTCCTAAACCCTAAACCCTAAACACTAAAAAACCCTAAACCATCCATAACCCTAAACCCTAAATCCTTAACCCATAAACATCTAAACCTTTGTCCCTAATTGTCCCTAAACCTTAAACCCTAAAACCCTGAACCATGAAACCCTAAAATCCTAAACCCTAAACCCTTAGTTCCCCAAACCGGCTGAAACGGCCTGTTCGTGTCCTTCACCCATATCAACCCTAATCCCTAAACTGTCCCTAAACTGTCCTGGGAACCCTAAATTCCGAAACCCTAAACTGGGCTTCCCTTAAACCCTAAGTCCTTAATCTTTTCACCCTTTGCCCTAAACCCAAATGTCCCAAATTCTTAAATTTTCTTCTCCCTAAACTTTTTGCGTCCCACGCCTTGACAAGCCCTAAACCTTTGCAAAAGTAAACCTTTTCCCTGAACCCTAAACCTTAAACCATGAACCTTCGCGTCCATTTGTCCCAAAAGGTAAACCCTAAACTTAAATCACGAAACCCTGGAATTTTAAAAACTTAAACACTCCCCTAAACATTAAACCCAACTATTCCAACCATTGTGAGGGACTAAACCTTAGCCCTAAGATTTCATAAAACCTTTTTCCCTAAACCCAAACCCTGTAAACTGCAAACCCTTTCACTAAACTCTAAACCTTAAATAGTTAAACTCTTGAGCCCTAAACAGGAAAGTCCCTAGAAACTTGAAATATGTAGGGGACCCTGGAACATGATTTTTTTCCCTAAACAATCTAAAACCTGGGAATTGAAATTTTGAACCCTATCGAATTAAAATATTGCCCTAAATCATGGATCCTAAATTCTAAATCCCTGCGAATCAGCTGGGATACCTAAACCTGCTAAACCCTAATACCAGTTGCCTAAAGTCTAAGTCCATCTCGGCCCTGGACATAGATACATAAATATTTATCCCTAAACCATAAACCCTAGGACCCTAAACTGACTCAAATGTGCAAGCAGGACCCTAAACCTAAACCCTAAAAAGTAAACCTTGCTAAACATCTAAATGGACTAAGTTGTGCCAAAGCACTTAACCCGGAAAATCCTAAATTAGACTACAGCCCTAAACGATGTGCATAAGCACTTGGAGGAACATAAAATCTAATCTAATATTTATAGAGCTAAACATGAACTTCCTTCTGTTGATGCAAAATCACAGCACCCCTGGATATTGATCAGTTTTCTAGGTTGATCATATTAATATCCAGTGTGATTGCATAACATTGAATCCTTTCTCCAAGTGTGGGACTTGAAGAGTGAGAAAGGAATCTCCAGAGAAAGGCTGGTTCCTATTCCTCTGTTCAGGTGCACACGAAATATGCAGAGGGTTTTCTCAAAATCTAATCTAATCTGCCAAGGAGACAAGGTAAGAAAATGCATAAAATAAATCTAAGCTAATAGAGGTGATGCACCGAGGAATGAAGAACATATGCTTTGCCACATTAAACACAGACCATGTAGATATAACACAACACCATGCACAGATAGCAAAAATGCAATGAAAGATCAAGAATGACAGTAATAAATATGTAAGAGGGTTTAGAAACAACCACAGACACATATATATTGCTCAAGGATCGATTCAATACATTGCAATAGCCAGAAGGCAAAAAACGGTGTTACAGTCTATATGGGAGGTTTGAAAACTCCACAAATCTTCTTATGAACAGGAGAGAAGGGAGGGTGCAAAGCAGAAAATGTCCAACACCAGAAAGAAACCCCTCCTTACAATATATAGGAAGAATGGGAGAGAAAAGAGAGAGGAATTCGAACTGCCCCAACCACCTCTAGGTTGCATTTAATTCGTCCATCATGGCAGAAGCGGCGGGTTCTGGCAAAGCGGCGGTTTGCCTAACAGAAGCGGCGGGTTGTCTGCTGCATTAAAGTGGTTGTTGAAGCATTATCTCTGCTGGTTATTTCGTGCCAGAGGCGTTTCTCAATTTTCTCCCTCCAGACTACACCAAAATGCAAGATTGACCCTGGAAATGTGTAGAGAATTTCAGCAGCTTTCCGTTGATATCAAGAACGTGCAAATCCGAGCTCTGGATCGAAAGATATGTCAATCTGAAGATTTAGGACACGGAACAGGCGAAAACGGATTTTGAAATATTTTCCCGCGCACTGCCACTTGGACGCCACGTGGCATGCTCTGATTCGCTGAATAATTCTCTCTCCTCTACTTTTCGGTGGGCTGTCTCTTGAATTTTGACTTTTGGTGCTCTTGGAACATTTTCCACATTTTTTCCCACGCCCCGCCACTAGGGATACGTGGCATGCATTGGTTGGTTGACGAACCTGCCGGGTCTTCCTTCACTTTTACCCTTTTTGGCTTAGATTTGGCCAAACTTTCCAACTCCTCCCCGAGCTCCGCACTTCTATGCTCCATTGGACACGTGTCCAATTTCTATTGGCTCGGGCCAGCGCTTCAAACCTTGCCCTTTGACCTTTTGGCTTCTCTTGATGACACGTGGCAATTTCTCAATGGTTCTCGGGCCTGCCGGGTCTTCCGCGTACTTCGCGTCCATCCGTCCCGGACGTCCCTTTTGATTTTGGACCTCTTGGGACAATTTCGGCCGATTCGGCCGGTTCGGGTATTTCTGGCCCGCTTGTTCCACTTGTTTCGGACTGACTTGACTCCTTTCGGCCGGTTCGGCCGGTTCGGGTCCTTTTGTCCCGCGCGTCCCAATTGCTTTGGGCTCCTTGTGCTGATTTCGTGCGAACCGGCCGGTTCGGGCATTTCGCGTCCATTTGTCCCACTCGTCCCGAACTGCCTCTCTCAGCAGTTAGTCGATTTTCTCTCTCGGCTGAATCGGCATTTCGCGCCCGCCGCGTACTTTCGTCCCACTTGTCCCAAATGCTTTGTGGGCCGACTGGACTCATTTCGGCCGGTTCGGGCGGTTCGCGTACCTTTGTCCCATTTGTACCACCTTGTGCTGGACTAGGACTTAGCCGATTTTCACAATTTTTTCTGGCCCAAATTACTTGCTTTCTGCAACCTTCTCCGCAGTTTCTCTAAGCTTGCTCCTTCCTTCTTCGGCCTGGGGAGTTTAGAAAGATTCCTGAAGGGACCCTAGAAACCTGATTTTGCTCAGTGTCAGTCATTTTTCTTGGAATTTGGACATCCTGATGCATGTTATCAAATTTTACCCTGGGGGGGTGAAATTTTGACAACAATTTTGACGACTCAGCGGGGTTACCTGCCTGCTAGGTAGAAGATCAGTGGCCTTTTAGCGGTCCATTGGGCATGGAGTTAAGCATTAACCTGAAACAAGCCTGATACTGCAACTTCCCCTCCAGCAACACTCTGAACTGTAGAAAACAACCTGAGAGCAGCAAAACCTGTGCCAAAGCACTTAGGGAAATAGAAACCTAACTACAACAGGACAATGTGCATACGCACTTAGAGGAATTAAGAAAAATCTAAATTAATATTTACAACGGCAAAACGTTTCTCTTAGTAGCAATGTTTAAGATGGATTCCGTTAACCGGAATCAGAAGTTCCTCTCCATCCAATGCAGACAATTGGAAGGCATTACTACTTTTGCACCCCGTGACCATGTAGGGACCACTCCAGATGGCATCAAACTTGGAATGCCTTCCTGGTTTTGCCCGATCTGCATCCCATTTCAGAACTAGGTCCCCTTCCTGGAAGGTCCTTGCTCTAGCTCTCTTATCAAACCATCTTTTTACTACGGCCTGATCCTTTTCAATCGTCTGAACCGCATGTTCTCTGATTTCTTCTAATTCCATCAATTCTGCATACCTGGCCTCCATTGGTTCGAATTCAGATAACTCAAGCTGCTTCATGAGCTCCAAGGCTGGCAATTCTAATGATATAGGCAATACTGCCTCCTTCCCATAGACCAACTTGTAGGGAGAATTACCTGTAGACCTCTTTGGTGTTATTCTGTCAGCCCATAACGCTGATTTTAGCCTTGTATGCCATGTTCTTTGATTTTCATCCAGAGTCCTTCTGATGATTTTTAGCAAATTCTTGTTTGTGGACTCTGCCTGTCCATTACCCTGCGGGTAATAATTTGAAGAGGTGCTCAAATAGATTCCATTCTTGACAGCCCATTCTGTAATTTTTGAACCTATGAATGCTAATGCATTATCTGATATGATGGTGGCCGGCACACCGAATCTGGTTATTATCCCTTCATAAAAGTCTAGTATGCTAGACTCACTTGCCTCTTTGAGCGCTACTGCTTCGGTCCACTTGGTGAAATAGTCTGTTGCTGTAAGAATCCACTTGTGGCCTTGACTCGAATTGGGATTGATGACTCCAATGAAGTCCAATCCCCATTGCATGAATGGATGATCTACTGAAATTGGACGAAGGGGAAGTGCTGCTAACCTTCCTTTCCCTGTGAAGAATGCACATTTCTTGCATTTCTTAACCCATGAGTAGCAATCATTGAATACAGCAGGCCAATAGTAACCAGCTTTCATGATTTTGAGAGCTGTTACTCGTGGGGTGAAATGGCCTCCTGCCTCCCCGTCATGGAACTCTTGTAAGATCCTCTCGATCTGACCTGTCCCGATGCATCTCAATAGAACACCGTTGATGTCCCTTTTAAACAAAACATTATCAACAAGCACATAAGGAATTGCTTGTAATCTGAAGTACCTTCTTTTCGCTTTGCTCATTTCTGGAGGGCACATGCCCATTTGTAGGAAATGTATCATATTCTGAGTCCAACAGGGGGTGGACACATCATCATTTTCCTGTTTTTGATCTTCTTGTAATAGCAGGACAACGTCTTCTTCATCTTTTGGGCTGTCTGGTTGTTTGGAAGCGAGCTGCTCACACAAACCTTTGCCTCTTACCAGCTTGGTGATCTTGATCTCAATGTCATACTCCATGACACGGGTGATCCATCCTGCCCTTTTCTCATTCAAATCTTTGTTGAGGAGGAAGTCCTTAACCCCAGCATGTGAGACCAATAACTGGACCTTGTTATTTGAGACTAAATGCTTGAATTTCTTCAAGCTTCTGATTACTGCAAGCACATGCTTTTCAATAAAAGAGTACCTTAATTCGCAGTCATTTAGGCTCTGGCTGAAGAAAGCAATCGGCTGCTCCTCATTATATTTGTTCTGTTGTACCAGAATGGCAGAAATAGTGTCATCACCTCCAAATGCATAGAGGATGAAATCCTTAGAAAAGTCAGGGTTGATGAGAGTAGGTGCCTGGGAGATGGCTTCTTTGATTGCTTCAAAACTCTCCTTGCCTTCTGCCGTCCATTTGAAAGCCATGCTTTTCCTTAACATTTTGGTGATGGGCTTGACAAGGGCTGCAAAGTTTGGGACAAACCTTCGAACAAAGTTTATCCTTCCCAGGAAACTCTGAAGAGCTTTCTTGTGACTTGGCAATGGTAGAGCCCTTATGGCTTCAACCCTCTCTGGATCAATTGCTAATCCTTCCTTGGAGACAATGTGGCCAAGGAGTTTCCCTTCATGTGCAAGAAAGATGCACTTCTTAGGATTCAAAGACACTCCAAACTTTCTACACCTCTGAAAAACTTGCCTGAGGTGAAAGAGATGGTCTGCAGCATTCTTTGAGAAGACAGTGATATCATCTAGGTATATCAGCACTGTCTTGTTGATCAAGCCTTTGAATGCCATATCCATAGCTCGCTGGAATGTTGCTCCGGCGTTCGACAGTCCAAATGGCATCTTCTTGTAAGCATATGTGCCCCATTTGGTTGTGAAGGCTGTCTTGAACTGGTCTTCCTCCTTTACCATAATCTGATTGAAGCCTGAGTAACCATCAAGTAGTGAAAACCTTTCTGCACCAGCTACAACCTGCAATATTTGCTCCATGGAAGGGAGTGGATAATGGTCCTTGAGAGATGCCCTATTGAGGTCTCGGAAGTCAACACATAGCCTGATCTCTCCACTTTTCTTTCTGACCGGAACCAAGTTCGCAACCCAGCTTGAGTGCTTGATAGGGAATATAATTGCTGACTCAATCAGCTTGTCCAGCTCCTTCCTCATGAGAGGCTCCATGTGTGGATTGACTGGTCTCTGTTTCTGCCTGACAGGCTTAGTATTTGGATCCAACTCGATGGTATGCTGAGCTAAGTTAGGATTGAAACCCTTCAAGTCTTCATAGCTCCAAGCAAACACGTCAGGGAATTCTTGACAAAGCTGTATGAACTCATATCTCTCTTGCTCAGTTGTCATTTTTCCAATTTGCAATGGCCTGTTCTCTTTTACCAAGATGGATACCGAATCTTCCCTCTTGACCTGAATATTTGCTTTCTCCTTTCTAAACTGATCATTGGGGTTAAAAATGGACTCCAAGGTGACAAGTCCCTTGGGCAGCTTGTCAGTTCTCAGCTGTATCACCTGGTCACCATATTGCTGTTCCAACTTCTCTTGATTTTTAGCTGAGAACTCAGCTTCTTCCTGCAAGAAGTGGATGATTTGTTGATCATTCTCAAATACCTGCCAACTGACATCGTTATCCGGCACTGAAGGCCTCACAATCACGTGGATGTTTGGCTGTACCTTGTCTTGTTGAATGTTTTCTACGATGTCAAAGGCTGCCCCTACTGCTGCAAGCCTGTCAGCAGCTTGATTCTCTTTCCTAGGAATGGCCTTGATGCCAAAGCCCTCAAAATCTTCCATGAGGTCCCACACCCTGTTCTTGTAGCACCTGAGTAGATCATTTTTGGCGGCATGCTGTCCCTTGACCTGATTTACAATCAGCTCACTGTCCCCAAAAACTTGCAAGTTCTTTATTTTTCTCTTTATTGCCCAATGCATCCCTTGCACCAAGGCTTCATATTCAGCAGTGTTATTGGAGCATGCAAATTGAAATCTAAAAGCTGAATAATACCTTACTCCTTGAGGTGAAACAAGCATGGCTCCACCTCCTGCGCCTTGCCTACTCCTTGATCCATCAAAAAATAGTTGCCATACCTCATTGTCATACTTGTGGTTTGGCTTGGTGATGCTAGGAACAGGTTGACTTTCTTCGTGTATACAATAGACCCCCAGCTCAGATTCTTCTACTTCTTGATAAGGATCAAAAGCATGCACCTTGCTTGCCCATTCATCAAGAGTCAAATCTGGGATACTTCCAACCTTAGTGTCGGCCTCATCAGTGCCGAGGTGATCTTCTTGATCAAATGCTGAGCAATTGGTATTAATATGACTTGGAGTATAGGGTTCAATGTGGAAATCTGCAATAGGTTCTGATCTAATTGTAGCTTTAGTTCCATACCTCGTTCTGAACAGCATGTGTGACCAATCAGCGGACAAATATCCCCCAATCTTGGCAGTAAAGTCTCTTGACAAGCATAGGGCAAAGAGTGGTGGAAGGTCTATGACTGAGACGTCTTGTAAGACAACAACATTTGGACATGCATGCAAGGTAAGACTTAAATTTCTAATCACTCCAACCGTTGCTATTGCTGTCCCATCCAGCTGCACTACTCCCTTAGATG
Source organism: Taxus chinensis (assembly GCA_019776745.2). Lineage (NCBI taxonomy): Eukaryota > Viridiplantae > Streptophyta > Pinopsida > Cupressales > Taxaceae > Taxus > Taxus chinensis. The sequence goes on along the minus strand of CM034156.1, from coordinate 217,323,024 downwards.
TTATTTCATACTGGAGCCCTAACTGATCAGCTATCTGTTTAGGCATTACTGAGCTACTTGCCCCAGAGTCTATCATGCAATTATGTACCAACTTGTCTCCTATGATCAATGAAACATAAAATGGAGGGGGCTTCAGCATTTTACCTTGTTGTGCTCCATGATTACTTTCAGGCTGGGCAGCATTTGTAAGCACTTTGTCTTGCCTCTGAACCTGCTGATTCGAAGTTGGCCAGTCCTTCATAGCAGCTTGCAGCAAATCTCTTTGGCCTGGGATGGATAGGGATTCCCACATAGATATATTGACGTTTGTTTTCTTCATCTGATCAATGATACTGAATGGTGATGAAGGATCTCTCTGCTGTCCCTTGATTTGCACATTTGCTCCTTGAATATGGGCAGCAACAGCTGGCATTTGATTTGGCCAAGGGGCTGTTCTTGGCTGCCCTCGTGCATTTGAAACTGGGTTTTGCTTGCCAATCATTTGTGGAGCTGTGGAAGGTTGTGGATTGGCTGGGGCTAACGGCTGTTCTTCACCCAAATTTCTCCTTTTTGACCTTGTGTTGGCTGCAACACCTTGAGAGACTGCCTGATTCATACCACAGAAATCCTCTGCCTGCCAATTTACCAATGTGGTGTCATTTGGGGCAGGTTGCTGTTGGAATGTTTCTTGTTGTTGGCTGTTTTCTTGATTGCTTTCACCCTCCACACCAGCACTTGTTACCATTAAAGCTTGGGTTAAAGCACCATTATAGCACATGGATTGATTATGGGGTTCATTACATGGAAAACACCATTCATACTCCTGGGCAATGTTGTTTTGTGCTGGTACTAATGCCTTAGAGGCAGATATGGCATTTGGATTATAAGGCTGGAATGGTCTATTGACAGGAGGCCTTGTTTGATTCATATTTGCAGCTGGATTAGGTGGCCTTTGAGGCTGATATGGCTGCCTATTAGGTTGAGCTTGAGGCTGATACGAAGGTCTAAAACCTTGAGTTTGCTGTCTCTTGAGTGTGACCAGCTCATTACCTAAATTTTGCAGTTGCTTCATGACTTCTTGAAGCTCATTTGGGGCACTTGGAGATGAAGTGGAAGCTTCATTTGAACTCTGATTCCTAGGAGTGGGAATAGGAGCTAAGACAGGTGCTTGACTAGTACTTGGGCTCTCTAAACTTGGATATAATGGCATTGGAGGCCTAGGAGCTAGCTTGCCAGCTTGAATTAGACAATTTTCAGCTCTAATAGCAATACTATAAGCAGCAGGGATAGTTGTGCCTCCCATAGATTGAATCAACATAGAAATATCAGAATTTAAAGCTTTAAGGTAATACAGAAAAGCACCTTCTGCTGTTGGCCTGACTGCTATTGGAATTCTATCCCAAGACCTTTGAAATCTGAAGTTGAAGTCAGTCAGCTGCTCATTGGAAGCTCTCTTGATGGTTGTCAGCTGCTCCAAAAGAGACAAGTTGTCTCCCTTCTCTCCAAATTGATTATGAAGTGCAATACACAGCTGATTCCAATTCGTGATAGAAGCAGCTTCAAGGCTCCTAAACCATTGCAATGCTTTTCCCTTGAATGAAGACGCCAGCAATTTGACAGCTACTTGCATCTCATTAATCTCATGGATTGCACAAATGTTAGCAATGTCCTTGACATGATCACCAGGAGTGGTCTGGTTTTCTCCAGTAAAATATGGAATGTTCTTTAATGCTGCAACTGGGATTGGATTTTGTGCATTGAGAGCAAGTGGGCTGCTGCCTGTGAAGTTGACATAGGGGTTTACTGGTTGCGCCATTCTGAGTGGTCTTAAAACCCTTGTATATTGAAAGAAAGGCCTGTCAGGTGGAGGAGTTGAGAGAGTTCTGTTTGGTGGAGATGGAGACCTTTGAATCCTTCTTCCTCTTTGCCTTCTTCTTGGAGATAGTTGCAGGTATTCAAACGGTACTTCCTCTTCTCCAGCTCTTGACCTTGTGATTCTTCTCATAAGCTTTTAGGCCTGACTGCTGAAACTTAGTTGATTCTTCCCTCTGGAGTCTCCAGATATGCAAATAATAGCTCTTTTTAAGCAAGAAAATTGCAGCAGATGCACATCAACCTTGCTGCAATAAAAAATGAGACCTCTGGTCCCACCGGGCGTGCCAAAATTGTTGATGTAAAATCACAGCACCCCTGGATATTGATCAGTTTTCTAGGTTGATCATATTAATATCCAGTGTGATTGCATAACATTGAATCCTTTCTCCAAGTGTGGGACTTGAAGAGTGAGAAAGGAATCTCCAGAGAAAGGCTGGTTCCTATTCCTCTGTTCAGGTGCACACGAAATATGCAGAGGGTTTTCTCAAAATCTAATCTAATCTGCCAAGGAGACAAGGTAAGAAAATGCATAAAATAAATCTAAGCTAATAGAGGTGATGCACCGAGGAATGAAGAACATATGCTTTGCCACATTAAACACAGACCATGTAGATATAACACAACACCATGCACAGATAGCAAAAATGCAATGAAAGATCAAGAATGACAGTAATAAATATGTAAGAGGGTTTAGAAACAACCGCAGACACATATATATTGCTCAAGGATCGATTCAATACATTGCAATAGCCAGAAGGCAAAAAACGGTGTTACAGTCTATATGGGAGGTTTGAAAACTCCACAAATCTTCTTATGAACAGGAGAGAAGGGAGGGTGCAAAGCAGAAAATGTCCAACACCAGAAAGAAACCCCTCCTTACAATATATAGGAAGAATGGGAGAGAAAAGAGAGAGGAATTCGAACTGCCCCAACCACCTCTAGGTTGCATTTAATTCGTCCATCATGGCAGAAGCGGCGGGTTCTGGCAAAGCGGCGGTTTGCCTAACAGAAGCGGCGGGTTGTCTGCTGCATTAAAGTGGTTGTTGAAGCATTATCTCTGCTGGTTATTTCGTGCCAGAGGTGTTTCTCAATTTTCTCCCTCCAGACTACACCAAAATGCAAGATTGACCCTAGAAATGTGTAGAGAATTTCAGCAGCTTTCCGTTGATATCAAGAACGTGCAAATCCGAGCTCTGGATCGAAAGATATGTCAATCTGAAGATTTAGGACACGGAATAGGTGAAAACGGATTTTGAAATATTTTCCCGCGCACTGCCACTTGGACGCCACGTGGCATGCTCTGATTCGCTGAATAATTCTCTCTCCTCTGCTTTTCGGCGGGCTGTCTCTTGAATTTTGACTTTTGGTGCTCTTGGAACATTTTCCACATTTTTTCCCACGCCCCGCCACTAGGGATACGTGGCATGCATTGGTTGGTTGACGAACCTGCCGGGTCTTCCTTCACTTTTACCCTTTTTGGCTTAGATTTGGCCAAACTTTCCAACTCCTCCCCGAGCTCCGCACTTCTATGCTCCATTGGACACGTGTCCAATTTCTATTGGCTCGGGCCAACGCTTCAAACCTTGCCCTTTGACCTTTTGGCTTCTCTTGATGACACGTGGCAATTTCTCAATGGTTCTCGGGCCTGCCGGGTCTTCCGCGTTCTTCGCGTCCATCCGTCCCGGACGTCCCTTTTGATTTTGGACCTCTTGGGACAATTTCGGCCGATTCGGCCGGTTCGGGTATTTCTGGCCCGCTTGTTCCACTTGTTTCGGACTGACTTGACTCCTTTCGGCCGGTTCGGCCGGTTCGGGTCCTTTTGTCCCGCGCGTCCCAATTGCTTTGGGCTCCTTGTGCTGATTTCACGCGAACCGGCCGGTTTGGGCATTTCGCGTCCATTTGTCCCACTCGTCCCGAACTGCCTCTCTCAGCAGTTAGTCGATTTTCTCTCTCGGCTGAATCGGCATTTCGCGCCCGCCGCGTACTTTCGTCCCACTTGTCCCAAATGCTTTGTGGGCCGACTGGACTCATTTCGGCCGGTTCGGGCGGTTCACGTACCTTTGTCCCATTTGTACCACCTTGTGCTGGACTAGGACTTAGCCGATTTTCACAATTTTTTCTGGCCCAAATTACTTGCTTTCTGCAACCTTCTCCGCAGTTTCTCTAAGCTTGCTCCTTCCTTCTTCAGCCTGGGGAGTTTAGAAAGATTCTTGAAGGGACCCTAGAAACCTGATTTTGCTCAGTGTCAGTCATTTTTCTTGGAATTTGGACATCCTGATGCATGTTATCAAATTTACCCTGGGGGGGTGAAATTTTGACAACAATTTCTTGGGAGGTCACCCATCCTAGCACTACTCTGGGACTGGTGCACTTAACTTCTTGGTATCAGAGATGCACGACTTACCATCACACCAAAATCTTGAACTAATGGTGGAGAGGTATCTCATCGTATTAATAAGTTGTTATGCCAATACCCTCCCACAGCTATTTAACAGGATGAAATCCATCTCCACCATTAGTTCAAGCTTTTGGTGTGACGGTAAATCATTTGGTATCAAAGCTAAACGACTTGCCGTCACACCAAAGGCTTGAAATTATGGTGGAGAGGGATCTCATCATGTTAATTAGTTGCTACACTAATACCCTCCTGCACGATGGAGTTGGGTATACACCCAATCACACCCAACAACATTTGGAGGAAGTGACATCAGGAATTTCCCAAGAGGTCACCCATCTCAGCACTATTCTGGGGCTGGCACGCTTAATTACTTGGTATCAGAGCTGCACGATTTTATGTCACACCAAAAGTTTGAGCTTTTGGTGTGACGGCATGTCGTTCATCTTTGATACCAGGAAGTTAAGCATGCCACCCCCAGAGTAGTTTTAGGATGGGTGACCTCCCAGGAAATTCCCATTGTCACTTCCTCCTAATGTTGTTGGGCCTGATTGGGTATATACAAGGCTCCATCGTGTGGGAGGGTATTGGCATAGCAACTGATTAACATGATGAGATCCCTCTCCACCATTAGTTCAAGATTTTGGTGTGACGGTAAATTGTGTAGCTCTGATACCAAACAACTTTCTGTGACACCAAAATATCAAACTTATGGTGGAGAGGGATCTCATCATGTTAATCAATTGCTACGCTAATAAACACTAAACACTAAAACTAAATTATGATCTTGAAACCCTAAAACCTAATTCATGAGCCATAAACCTTAAACACTAAACCCTAAACTCTAAACCATAAAACGTAAACCACAATCCCTAAATCTTAAACCCTAGAAAGTAAAACCCACAATGCTTAAGCTCTAAATCCTTAGCCTTAAACCCTAAAATCTAAACCTTGAGGCCTAAAACTAGAACTATAAACCTTATATTCTAAACCCTAAACCATAAAAACTAAAGAATAATCCCTAAACCGTAAACACTAATATGTAAAACCTAAACCCTAAACCATAAACCATACATCTCCTAAAACCTAAACCCATAGCCCTAAATCCTAAACCCTAAACCCTAAGCTAAAATCCCTTAGCCCTAAATGCTAAATGCTAAACCCCTAGCACTAAACCATTATCCCCAAAACTTAAAACCTGAACCCTAAACTGTAAACCATAAACCCCCTAGACACTAAACCCCATAAACTATAAACTATAAACTCTTAGCCTTGAACCCAAATCCCTAAACCCTTAACCTAAACCCTAAACCCTAAACCATAAACCATAAATCCTAAACAATAAACCCTAAACCCTAAATCCTAAACCCTAAACCCAAAACTCTAAGCCCTAAGACCTAAGCCCTAAACTATTAACCCTAAGCCCTAAGCCTTAAACCCTAAAATGTAAACCCCCTAATAACTAAACCCTAAACAATAAACCCTAAGCCCTAAGCCCTAAGACCTAACCCCTAACCATAAACCCTAAACCCTAAACCCTAAATAATGAGCCCTAAACACTAAACACTAAACCCTAATCCTTAATCCCTAAACCCAACACCCTATACCCTAAACCCTTTAACGAAAAACCTAAACCCTGAAATCTAATCCCTAAAATGTGAGCCATAAACCCTAAACACTAATCCCTAAACCTTAAACCTTAAACAATTAGCCCTAAACCCTAAACCCTTAACCCTGAGCCCTAAACCCTGAACCCTAAAATCTAAACCCTAAACACTAATCCCTAAAACTTGATTCTTGAGCCCTAAACAATAAACCATTAACCCCTATCCCTAAATCCTCAACGCTAAATCCTAAAATAAAAAATCATATAGCCTAAACCCTAAACAACCTAAAATCTAATCCCGTAGCCAAAAAAATAAAACCCAAAACCATAAATCCCGAGTCCTAAAACCTAAAGCCTAAACCATAAACCCAAAGCCATAAGCCCTAACCTATAAACAACATAAACAAAAAAACCTAAACCCTAAACCCTAAACCCTAAGCCCTTAACCCTAAACCCTACACCCTAATCCCTAAACCATAAACCCCAATCCATATTCCCTATTCTCTAAACCCTAAACCCTAAAACCCTAAACTCTAAAACCTAAACCCTAAATCCTAAAACCTGAACCATAATCTGTAATCCCTAAACCCTAAACCATGAGCCCTAAACCCTAAACCCTAAAACCTAAAACCTAAAACCTAATCCCTAAACCCTAAACACTAAATCCTTAGCCATAAACCCTAAACCCTAAACCCTAAAACCTAAAACCTAATCCCTAAACCCTAAACACTAAACCCTAAGCCATAAACCCTAAAGTAGAAACCATAAACCCTAAACCTTAAACCATGAACCCTAAACCCTAAACCATGAACCCTAAACCCCCATCCCTAAACCCTCATCCTAAAACCCTTATACCTAAACCCTGGTCCATAAAACCTAAACCCTAAATCCTAAACTGTAAACCTTAAGCCTTGATCCCTAAACACTAAGTAATAAACCCAAAACCCAAAACCCTAGAGATTGAGCCATAAAATGTAAAACCTAATCCATAAACCTTAAATCCTGAGTCCTAAACCCTAAACCCTAAACCCCTATCCCTAAACAATAAACCCTAAAACATAAACACTAAATAGTAAACCCTAAACCTTAAAATCTAAACCATAAACCCTAAACCTTGAGCCCTAAAACAAAAAAACTAAAACATAAACCAACTTAAAACTAACCCCTAAAGTCTAAGGCTTAAAATATAAACACTTAACCCAAAACCCTGAACCCTAAACCCTAAACCTTAAACCCTAAATACTAAACCCTAAACAATAAAAATTAAACCCTAAAACCTAAACCTTAAAACTTAAACCCTGAGACCTAAATCCTAAACCCTAAACCATAAACAATATCCCTAAACCCTAAACCCCTAGCCATAAACCATCAACCCTGAAATATAAGCCTAAAACCTAAACCATAAAACCCTAGCCCTAAACCATAAATAATAAACCTTAAACCCTAAACCTTTAGTGCTAAACAATGAACCCAAAACCTTGAACCTTAAACCCTAAAACCTAAATATTGAGCCCTAAACTGTAAACTATATACCCCATTAACCCTAAACCCTAAACCCTTATCCCTAAACCCTAAACCTAAACACTAATCCTTACAACCTGAACTCTAAAACAAAAAATTATCCCTAAACCCTTAGCCCTCAACCATAAACCTAAACCCAAAACATTATATATTGAGCCATAAACTCTAAAATTCAAACACTAAAATGTAAACTATAAACCATAAGTCATAAATTGTATACCTTGATACCTAAACCATAAAACTTTAACCCTAAATGCTAAAACATGAGCCATAAACCCTAAACCCTAAACCCATATCCCTAAACCCTAAACCCTAAACACTTCACCCAAAACCCTTAACCATTAACCCTAAATCCTAAACCATAAACCATAAAATCTGTACCATAAACCCTAAATCTTGAACCGGAAACACTAATTCAAAAAACCTAGATTGTAAACCCTGTAAACCCTAAACCCTAAACCTTAATTCCTAAACCCTATATCATAAATGCTAAAATACATAAACTCTAAAACCTTAACCATAATCTTGAAACCCTAAAACCTAAACCTTGAGCCTTAAACCCTAAACACTAAGCCCTAAACCTAAAATGTTAAACAATTAGCCCTAAATGATAAACCCTAAATGCTAAACCCTGAGTCTTAAAATCTAAACGATAAACCCTGATTCATAAAACCAAAACCCTTAAACATAAGCCCTATAACCTAAACCCTAAACCCTAATCCTATAAATTATTAAATAGTAAACACTAAAGACTTAGACCTAAACCGTAAAACCTAAACACTAAACCTTGAGCCCTATAACCTAAACATTAACACCTATATCCTAAACACTAAACTCTAAACCATAAACCATAAATTGTAAAACCTAAACCCTACTTCCTAAAACCTAAACCATAAACCCTAAACAATAAATCATAAAACCTAAACCTCGAGCCCTAAACCTGAACACTACACCTTAAACACTAACCCATAACCTTAAACCCTAAACTCCTAAACAATGTGGAAAACCAAAACCCTAAACCCTAAACCCTAAACCCTGCAACCCGCGAAACGTAAACCCTACCCAGAAAAATTTAAACACTAAACCGTAAACCCTAAACCCTAAAACTTAAACCCTAAACCATAAACCCTAAGCCATGAACCCTAAACCCTAAAACCTAAAACCTAGATCCTTAACCCTTATGCCTAAACCCTAAATCCTAATTCCTAATCCACTAGCCCTGAACCCTAAACCTTACACCATAAACCCTAAACCCTTAGCTATAAACCCTAAACCCTAAACACTAAACTCTTAACCTTGATCCCTAAGACCTACAGCTTAAACCTTAAATCCTAAACCCTAAACCATAAACATTTAACTCTAAACCTCAAGCCCTAAACTATAAACCGTAAACCGTAAACTGTAAACCCTAATTCCTAAACCCTAAAACTAAAACCCTAAACCCTAAACCCTTATGCCTATACCTTAAACCTTGATCCTTCATCCATGGGCCCTAAATCCTATACCCTTATGCCAAAACCTTAAACCATAATCCCTAATCCCAAAACCCTATACCCTATACCCTAAACGTTAAACACTAAACCATTAAACTTAAACCCTTAGCCATAAACCCTAAACCATCAACCCTACTTCTTGAAACCTAAAGCCTAAAGCCTAAAACCTTGTCCCTAAACCCTAAATCCTAGACCCTAAAACCTCAACACCGTAAACCCTAAACCCTTTGCCCTAAATTATAGACCCGAATCCCTACAACATAAACTCTAAACCATAATCTCTAAACTTTAAATCCTAAACCATAAACCCTAATCCCTAAACCCTAAGCCATAAACCCTAAACCCTAAAACCTAAACCCTATATCCTTATCCCTAATATGTAAAACCTAAACACTAAATACTTAAACCTAAACCCTTAACACTGAGTCCTCAAACCTAAACCATTAAACCTGAGCCGTTTACACTAATGGCTAAAAATCAAAACCTCAACCATTATCCCTAAAACATAAAACCTAAACCCTAAACAAAGAGCCTTAAATCCTACACCCTAAACCCTAAATCCTAATTCCTAAACCCTAAAATCTATACAAAAAACCCTACATCGTAAACCCCCTAAAACATAAAACCTGAACCATAATCCCTTAGCCCTTAAATCTACACCCTAAACACTAAACCCTAAACCCTGATCTATAAATGCTTAGCCCTAAACCCTAAATGCTTAGCCCTAAACCCTAAACCCTAAACCATGATCCTTTAACCATAAATTATAAACATTAAACCCGAAACCCTAAACCCTAATCCAAAATCCCTAAATGTTGAGCCCTAAACACTAAATACTAAACCCTAAACAATAAAAATTAAACCCTAAAACCTAAACCTTAAAACATAAACCCTGAGACCTAAATCCTAGACCCTAAACCATAAACATTGAGCCCTAAACCCTAAACCCTAAAACCCTAGCCTTAAACCATTAACCCTAAAACCTAAGACCTAAACCCTAAATCCTAAAACCATAGCCCTAAACCATAAACAATAAATCTTAAACCCTAAACCTTTAGCGCTAAACAATGAACCCTAAACCTTCAACCCTAAACCCTAATCCCTTAAACCTAAACCCTAAAACCTAAATCCTGAGCCCTAAACCCTAAACTATAAACCCCCTTAACCCCAAACCCTAAACCCTTAGCCCTAAACCCTAAACCCTAAACCCTAAACCTAAAAAATAATCCTCAAAACTTGGGCTCTAAAAGCTAAACTTAGCCCTAAAACATTAGCCCTCAACCCTAAACCTAAACCCTAAACCTTAAATCTTGATCCATAAACTATTAAATTTAAACCCTCAACAGTAAACTATAAACCATCAGCCAAAAATTCTATACCTTGATCCCTAAACCATAAAACATCAACGCTAAATCCTAAAATGTGATCCATAAACCCTAAACCCCATTCCTATATCCCTAAACCCTAAAACCTAAACGCTTAGTCCTAAACCCTAAACCCTAAACCATAAACCATAAACCATAAAATCTAAATAATAAACCCTAAATCTTGAGCCCTAAACACTAATTCCAAAACCCTAAATTATAAACCCCCTAAACACTAAACCCTAAACCTCAATCCCTAAACCCTATACCCTAAACCCTAACACAATTAAACCATAAAACCTAAACCCTTAGCCCTAAACCATAATCCTGAAACCCTAAAACTTAAACCCTAAAAACTAAGCCCTAAAACTTAATACCTAAACCTAAAATTCTAAACCCTTAGCCCTAAATGATAAACCTTAAACCCTAAATGTTAAACCCTAAGTCTTAATCTCTAAACATTAAACCCTGATCCCTAAATTCAAAATCCTTAACCCTAAAACCTATTCCCTAAACCCTAATACCTAAACCTTAAAAATATTAAACCGTAAACTCTAAATATTTAGATCTAAACTGCAAACCCTAAACACTAAACCCTAAACCCTAAAAACTAAAAACTAAACCCTATATCTTAAAAACTAAACTCTAAACCCTAAACCCTAAATTGTAAAACCTAAACCGTAATTCCTAAAACCTAAACACTAAATCATAAACGCTAAACCTTGAACTATAAACCTTGAACACTACACCTTAAACCCTAAAATTTAAACCCTAAACCCTAAACCCTAGACCCCTAAACCTTAAACTCTTAGTCATAAACCCTCAACCCTAAACCATAAACCTTCAACCATGAGCCCTAAAACCTAAAAAATAAACCCTAAACCCTAAAACTTAAAACTTAACTCCTAAACCTTAAATCTTGAACCATAAACCTTAAGCCATAAACCCAAAACCCAAAACCCTAAACCCTAAACCTTAAACCCTAAACCATAAATCCTAAACATAAAATTTAAAGCCTAAACCCTTATGCCTAAACCCTAAATCCTAATCCATAATACATTATCCCTAAACCCTAAACCCTAAATAGTTAGACATAAACCCTAAACAATAAATCATAAACCCTTAAACTTGAGCCCTAAAGCCCTAAACCTTAAACCCTAAAACCTATACCCTAAACCTTAAACCTTAAACCCTAAGCCCTAAACCCTAAATGATTTTTCCTAAACCCTAAACCTTGATCCTTTATCTATGGGCCATAAACCCTATACACTTATTCCAAAATGCTAAACCCTAATCCCTAATCCTTAATCCCAAATCCCTAATCCCTAATCCCTAGTCCATAAACCCCATACCCTAACATTTAAACCCTAAACCATGAACCTTTAACCATTAGCCCTAAACCCTGAGCTCCAAATACAAAAACCCTAAACCCTAATTATTAAAACCTAAATCCTAAACCATAAACCCTAAAACCTAGTCCCTAAACCCTAAACCCTAAACCTTAAATCCTAAATCCTCAACACCATAAACCCGAAAATCCTAGCCCGTAATCATAGAACCCAATTCCCGCGAAAACATAAAACCTATAAACCATTGAAACACTAAACCTAGAAGCCGAAACCGGGAAAACCAATAAATCCTAAACCCTAAACCCTAAACCCTAAAACCTAAACCTTGAACCCTAAATAATAAAAATTAAACCCTAAAACATAAACCCTGAGACCTAAATCCTAAACCCTAAACCATAAACACTAGCCCTAAACCCTAAAAACTAAACCCCTATCTCTAAACCATCAACCCTAAAACCTAACACCTAAACCCTAAACCCTAAACCCTAGCCCTAAACCATAAACAATAAATGTTAAACCCTAAACCTTTAGCGCTAAAAAAATGAACCATAAACCCTGAGCCCTAAACACTAATCCCTAAACCCTAAACCCTAAAACCTAAATCTTCAGCTCTAAAATGTAAACTATAAACCCCCTTAACCCTAAACCCTAAACCCTAAACCCTAAACCCTAAACCTAAACCAAAAAACTTAAATCTTGAGCCATAAAATCTAAAATTTAAAAACTAAAATGTAAACTATAAACCATAAGCTGTAAATTATATACCTTGATACCTAAACCATAAAACCTCAACCCTAAACACTAAAACATGAGCCATAAACCCTAAACCCTTAACCCTAAATAATAAACCTTAAACCATAAACCCTATAGCCTAAAATCTATATCGTAAATGCTAAATATTGAGCCTGAAAAACTAATTCCAAAACCCTAGATTTTAAACCCTGTGAACTCTAAACCCTAAACCTTAATCCCTAAACAATATACCCTAAACCCTAAAAACCATAAACACTAAACCCTAAACCCTTAGCCCCAAACCATAATCTTGAAACCCTAAAACCTAAATCTTGAGCCTTAAACCTTAACCGTAAGCCGTAAACCTTTATCCCTAAACCTAAAATGTTAAAAAATTAGCCCTAAATGATAAACCCTAAACCATAAGTCTTAAACTCTAAACATAAAACCCTGATTCATAAAACCAAAACCCTCAATCCTAAACCCTAAACCCTAATCCTTAAAACTGTTAAACCATAAACAATAAAGCCTTAGAGCTAAACCCTAAACACTAAACCCATAGTCCTATAACCTAAACAATAAACTCTAAACCCTAAACCATAAATTGTAAAAACCTAAACCATACTTCCTAAAACCAAAACCCTAAACCCTAAACACTAAATCATAAACCCTAAACCAGAACACTACACCTTAAACACTAACCCATAACCTTAAACCCTAAACTCTAAACCATAAAACCCACACCCTAAACCCTAAACCCTAAACATTAAACCCTAAACCCTAAACCCTAAACTCTAAACCCTACACCCTAAACCATAAACCTAAAGCCCTAAACCCTAAACCCTACAACCATAAACCCTAAACCATAAATCTTGAACCATAAACCCTAAGCCATGAACCCTAAACCCTAAAACCTAAAACCTAAATCCTAAACCCTTATGCCTATTCTAAATCATAATCTATAATCCATTATCCCTAAACCCTAAACCTTACACCATAAACCCTAAACCCTAAACCATAAACTCTAAACCCTAAACACTTAACCTTGATCCCTACACCATACACCTTAAACCATAAACCCAAAACCATAAACTGTAAACATAAGCCCTAAACTGTAAACCCTAAACCCTTATAACCAAAACCTATACGCTTATGCCAAAACCTCCAACCATAATCCCTAATCCCTAATCCCTAATCCCTAAACCCTATACCCTAAACTTTAAACCCTAAACCATGAAACTTAAACCCTTAGCACTAAACCCTGAACCATAAACCTTAATTCTTGAAACCTAAAGCCTAAAGCCTAAAGCCTAAAACCTTGTCCATAAACCCTAAGCCCTAAACCCTAAATCCTAAATAATAAACCCTCAACAACATAAATCCTAAACCCTTTGCCCTAAATCATAGAACCGAATCCCTAAAACATAAACCCTAAACCCTAAACAATAAACCCTAATCCCTAAACCTTAAATCCTAAACCATAAAATACAAACTCTAAATTCTAAACCCTAAACAATAAATCCTAAACCCTAAGCCCTAAACACTAAACCCTAAACCATAAATCCTAAACCCTAAGCCCTACACCCTAAACCCTAAAACCTAAACCCTATAGCCTTATCCCTAATCTATAAAACCTAAACACTAAATACTTAAACCTAAACCCTTAACAATGAGCCCTCAACCCTAAACCATTTAACCTGAGCCATAAACACTAATGGCTAAAAATTAAACCCTCAACCCTTATCCCTAAAAAATAAAACCTAAACCCTAAACCCTAAACCATGAGCCCTAAATCCTACACCCTAAACCCTAAATCCTAAATCCTAATTCCTAAACCCTAAAATATATACAAAAAATCCTAAATCATAACCCCCTAAAACCTAAAACCTAAACCATAATCCCTTAGCCCTTAAATCTACACCCTAAACCCTAAACCCCAAGCCGTAAATCATAAATACTAAAAATTAAACCCTAAAACCTAAATGCTTACCCATAAACCCTAAACCATAAACCCTGAGCCTTTAACCATAAATTTGAAACATTAAACCCTAAACCCTAAACCCTAATCCATAATCCCTAAAACCTGGATCCCGAAACACGAAAAGACGAAACCCGAAACAATAAAAAAGAAAACCCGGAAAACCGAACCTAAAAACCGAAAACCGGAAACCGCAAACCGAAAGCGGGAAAACCGGTACGAAACCATAATACTGAGCCCTAAACCCTAAACCCTAAAACCTAAGCACTAAACCATTAACCCTAAAACCTAATACCTAAACCCTAAACCATAAACAATAAACCTTAAAATCTAAACCTTTAGCGTTAAAAAATGAACACTAAACCTTGAGCCCTAAACCCTAATCCCTAAAACATAAACCCTAAAACCTAAATCCTAAGCCCAAACCCTAATCTATAAATCCCTTTACCCTAAACCCCAAACCCTTAGCCCTAAACCTTAAACCCTAAACCCTAAACCTAAACACTAATCCTTAAAACCTAAGCTCTAAGAACCTAAACTTATCCCTAAACCATTAGCCATCAACATTAAACCTTAAATCCTGATCCATAAACTCTAAAATTTAAACCCTAAACCATAAACTATAAACCATCAGCCATAAATTATATACCTTGATCCCTAAACCATAAAAAATCAACCCTAAATTATAAAACTTGAGCCATAAACCCTAAAACCTAAACCAATATCCCTAAACAATAAACCCTAAACCATAAACCATAAACCCTAAACCCTAAAATCTAGACCGGAAACCCTAAACCTTGAGCCCTAAACACTAATTCTGAAACCCTAAATTATAAACCCCATAGAATCTAAACCCTAAACCTCAATCCCTAAACCTTATACCCTAAACCCTAAAACATTAAACCATAAACCCTAAACCCTTAGCCCTAAACCATAATCCTAAAACCCTAAAACCTAAATGTTGAGCCTTAAACCCTAAACCTAAATCCCTAAACCTAAAATTCTAAACCCTTAGCCATAAATGATAAACCCTAAACCATAAACGCTAAACCCTGAGTCTTAAAATTTAAACACTAAACCCTGATCCCTAAATTCAAAATCCTCAACCCTAAACCCTATACCCTAAACCCTAATCCCTAAACCTTAAAAATATTAAACCATAAACTCTCAATCCTTAGACCTAAACCCCAAACCCTAAACACAAAACCCTATGTAATAAAAACTAAAAACTAAACCCTATATCCTAAACAGTAGACTCTAAACCCTAAACCCTAAATTATAAAACCTAAACCCTGATTCCTAAAACCTAAACCCTAAATCCCAAACACTAAATCATAAACACTAAACCATGAGCCCTAAACCTTGAACACTACACCTTAAACACTAACCAATTACTTTAAACCCTAAACTCTAAACCCTAAACCCTAAACCCTAAACCTTAGATGCCAAAACTCAAACCCTTAGTCATAAACCCTAAACCATAAGCCCTCAACCATGAGCCATAAAAACTAAAAACTAAACCCTAAACCATAAAACCTAACACTTAACTCCTAAACCTTAAACCATGAACCATACACCCTAAGCCATAAACCCTAAACCATAAACCCTGAATCCTAAACCCAAAAATTTAAAGCCTAAAACATTATGCATAAACCCTAAATCTTAATGCATAATCCATTAACCCTGAACCCTAAACCTTACACCCTAAACCCTAAATCCTAACCTTAGACATAAACCCTAAACCATCCGTAAACCCTTAAACTTTAGCCCTAACCCCTAAACCTTAAACCCTAAACCCTATACCCTAAACCTTTAACCTTAAAACCTGAACCCTAAGCCCTAAACCCTAAACTCTTATGCCTAAACCCTAAACCTTAATCCTTTATCTATGGGCCCTAAACCCTATATACTTATTCTAAAACCCTAAACCCTAATCACTAATCCCTAATCCCTAAACCATAAACCCTACACCCTAAAATTTAAACCCTAAACCATGAACCTTAAACCATTAGCCCTAAACCCTAAACCCTGAGCTCTAAACCATAAACCCTAAACCCTAATTCTTAAAACCTAAATCCTAAACCCTAAACCCTAAAACCTGGTCCCTAAACCCTAAACTCTAAATCCTAAATCCTCAACACCATAAACCCTAAACCCTTAGCCCTAAATCATAGAACCGATGCCCTAAAACATAAACCATAAACCATAAACACTAAACACTAATCCCTAAACCTTAAACCCTAAACCCTAAAGACTAAATCCTAAACCCTTAACCCTAAACCTTAAACCCTAAACCGTAAATCCCAAACCCTAATACCTAAACCCTATAGCCTTATCCCTAATTTGTAAAACCTAAATACTAAATACTTAAACCTAAACCCTTAACCTTGGGCCCTTGATCCTAAACCGTAAACCGTAAACCATTAAACCTGAGCCGTAAACACTAACATCTCAACATTAAACCCTCAACCCTTGGCCATAAACCATAAAAACTAAACCTTAAACCCTAAACCATTAGCCCTAAATCCTGCAACTGAAACCCTAAATCCTAAATCCTAATTCCTAAACCCCAAAACCTAAAGAAAAAACGCTAAATCATAAACAACCTAAATCCTAAACGTTGTAGCCTAATCTCATAGCCCTTATATCTACACCCTAAACCCTAAACCCTGAGCACTAAACGATAACCCCAAAATACTAAACAGTAAACCCTAATCCCTAAGCCATAATCCATAATCCCTAATCCCTAATCCCTAATCCCTAAAACTTTTCCTAACCTCTAAACCCTAAAATCTAAACCTTATACATTGATCACTAAATCATGAATCCTATACATTAAACCCTAAACCATGATCTCTACACCCTAAATCCTTAACCCGTAGCCCTAAACCATAAACCTTGAACTTTGAACCCTAAACCCTAAACACTTAGCCCTAAACCCTAAACCCTTAACCCTTAACCCTAACCCCTAAATCCTAAACCCTAAACACTAAACCATAAACCCTAAAACATATGCCATATACCCTAAACCCTAAACCCAAAACCCTTAATCCTAAAGCCTAAACCTCATACCATGATCCCTAAACCCTAAAATATAAACCCTAAATCCTAAACCCTAAGCCCTAAAATCTTAACCATAAACACTAATTATTAAGCCTTAAATCCTAAACATTGAGCCATAAACCCCTATCCCTAAATCCTAAATCCTTAAACCTAAATCCTAATCCTTACTCATTAAACCCTATCCCTTATAACCTAAAAACCCTTACCCCTAAACCCTTACCCCTAAACCCTAATCCCTAAACCCTAAACCTTGAGCCCTAAACCACAACCCCTAAACCCTAAATGCTAAAAAAAACCCTAAACCTTATACCCTAAACCCTAAACCCTTAAACATAAACCGTAAACCCTGAACCTTGAGCCCTATATCCTAAACCGTTACACCTTAGCACTAATCCTAAACCTTTAGACCTAAACTCAAAACTCTAAACCCTAAAAACGAAACACTAAATCCTAACCATAAACCCCCTAAACCATAAATCCTAAACCATTATCCATAAAACCTTAACCCCAAACCTTAAACCCTAAACACTAATCCCTAAAATGTAAACTCTAAACCCCCTAATCCCTTGACCTCAAACCCTAAATCCTAAATCTTGAACCCTAAACCCTAAACCCTAAATGCTAAACCCTAAACCCTATACCCTAAACCATAAACCATAAACCCTAAATCCTAAACTCTAAACCATAAACCCAAAAGATTGAGCCCTAAACACTAATTCTGAAACCCTAAATTCTAAACCCGTTGAACCCTAAACCTTAAAACTCAATCCTTAAACCCTATACCCTAAACCCTAAAACCCATAAACCATAAACCTTGAACACTTAGCCCTAAACCCTAAAAACAAATATCTAAAACTTAATTCCTAAACCTAAAATTCTAAATGCTTAGGCCTAAATGAGAAACCCTAAACCCTAAATGCTAAACCACGAGTCTCAAACTCTAAACACTAAACCCTGATCCCTAAAGCAAAAAACCTCAACACTAAACCCTAATCCCTAAACCTTAAAACTGTTAATCTATAATCTCTAAATCCTTAGACCTAAACCCTAAACCCTAAACACTAAACCCTAAGCCCTAAAAGCTAAAAAATAAACCCTATATCCTAAACACTAAACTCTAAAATCTAAACCCTAAATTGTAAAACCTAAACCATAATTCCTAAAACCTAAACAATAAACCCTAAACCCTAAACAATAAATCATAAACCATAAACCCCGAGCCATAAACCATGAAAACTACACCTTAAACACTATCCCATAAGGTTAAACCCTAAACTCTAAACCCTAAACCCTTAACCCTTAACCCTAAACCCTAAACCCTTAGTCATAAACCCTAAACCATAAACCATAAACCCTCAACCATGAGACCTAAAACCTAAACAATAAACCCTAAACCCTAAAAGTTAAATCCTAAACCCTGAACCATAAACCCTAACCCATAAACCTTAAACCTTTAACAATAAACCCTAACTCATAAACCATAAAACCTAAAGCCTAAACCCTTATGCCTAAACCTTAAATCCTAATCCATAATCCATTAGCCCTGAACCCTAAACCCTAAACCATAAACCATAAACTCTAAATCATAAACCATAAACCCTTAAAAATTAGTGATAAACCATAGACCCTAAACCCTAAACCCTTAACCTTGAGCCCTAACCCCTAAACCTTAAACCCTAAACCCTATACCCTAAACCTTAAACCATAAACCTTGAGCTCTAAACCCTAAACCCTAAAACCTTATGCCTAAACCATAAACCTTGATCCTTGATCTGTGGACCTTAAACCCTATACCCTTATGCCAAAACCTAAAACCCTAATCCCTAATCCCTAAACCCTAAACCCTGTACCCTAAAATTTAAACCCTAAACCATGAACCTTAAACCCTAAACCCTAAACCGTGAGCTCCAAACCATAAACTATAAACCTTATTTTTTGAAATCTAAAGCCTAAATGAGAAACCCTAAACCCTAAATCCTAAATCCTCAACACCATAAACCCTAAACCCTTAGCCCTAAATCATAGACCCAAATCCCTAAAACATAAACCCTAAACCATAAACACTAAACACTAATCCCTATACCTTAAACCCTAAACCCTAAACTATAAACCCTAAATCCTAAACCCTAAAATATAAACCCTAAAATCTAATCCCTATAGCCTTATCCCTAATATGTAAAACCTAAACAATAAATACTTAAACCTAAACCCTTAACATTAAGCCCTCAACCCTAAACCATAAACCCTAAACCACTAAAGCAGATCCATAAACACTAACGCCTAAGCAATAAACCCTCAACCCTTAGCCCTAAACCCTAAAACCTAAACCATGAGCCCTAAATCCTACACCCTAAACCCTAAATACTATATCCTAATTCCTAAACCCTAAACATAAACAAAAAACCCTAAATAATAAACCCCCTAAAACATAAACACTAAAGCCTAATTGCTTAGCCCTTAAATCTAAACCCTAAATCCCAAACCCTAAGTAATAAACCATAACCCCTAAATATTAAACCCTAATCCCTAATCCCTAATCCCTAATCCCTAATCCCTAAAACCTGAGCCCTAAAGACTAACCTCTAAACTCTAAAACCTAATCCCTATACCATGATCCTTAAATCTTGAACCCTTAACATTAAACCCTAAACCATGAGCTCTACACCCTAAATCCTTAACCCATAGCCGTAAACCATAAACCTTGAACTTTTAACCCTAAACACTTAGCACTAAACCCTAAACCCTTATAACTAACACCTAAATCCTAAACCCTAAACCCTAAAACCTATACTGTATACCCTAAACCCTAAACTATAAAACTTAATCCCTAAACCTAAAATGCTAAACCCTTAGCCCTAAATTATAAACGTTAAACCCTAAATGCTAAACCCTGAGTCTTAAACTCTAAGCACTAAACCTTGATCCCTAAACATTAAAACTATTAAACCGTAAACTCTCAATCCTTAGACCTAAACCCCAAACCCTAAACACTAAACCATGAGCAATAAAAAATAAAAACTAAACCCTATATCCTAAACACTAAACTCTAAACCCTAAACCCTAAATTTTAAAACCTAAACCCTAATTCCTAAAACTTAAACCCTAAACCCTAAACAATAAATCATAAACCCTAAACCTTGAGCCATAAACCTTGAACACTACACCTTAAACACTAACCCATAACCTTAAACCCTAAACTCTAAACCCTAAAACCTAAACCCTAAACCCTAAACCCTAGACCCTAGATGCTAAACCTTAAACCCTTAGTCATAAACCATAAACCATGAACCCTACAACCTAAACACTAAACCATAAACCCTAAAATGTAAAAATTAACTCCTAAACCTTAAACCCTGAACCATAAACTCTAATCCATAAACCCTAAACTCTAAACCTTAATCTATAAACCCTAAATCCTAATGCATAATCAAAAAACCCTAAATAATAAACCCCCTAAAACATAAACACTAAACCCTAATTGCTTAGCCCTTAAATCTAAACCCTAAATCCCTAAACCCTAAGTAATAAACCATAACCCCTAAACCCTATAGCCATAAACCCTAATCCCTAAACCCTAATCCATAAACCCTAATCCCTTAAAACCTGAGCCCTAAAGACTAACCATCTAAACTCTAAAACCCTAATCCCTATACCATGATCCTTAAATCTTGAACCCTTAAACATTAAACCCTAAACCATGAGCTCTACACCCTAAATCCTTAACCCAAACCCGTAAACCATAAACCTTGAACTTTTAACCCTAAACACTTAGCACTAAACCCTAAACCCTTATAACTAACACCTAAATCCTAAACCCTAAACCCTAAAACCTATACTGTATACCCTAAACCCTAAACTATAAAACTTAATCCCTAAACCTAAAATGCTAAACCCTTAGCCCTAAATTATAAACGTTAAACCCTAAACCATAAACCCTGAGTCTTAAACTCTAAGCACTAAACCTTGATCCCTAAACCTTAAAACTATTAAACCGTAAAATCTAAAGCCTTAGACCTAAACCCTAAACCCTAAACACTAAACCATGAGCAATAAAAAATAAAAACTAAACCCTATATCCTAAACACTAAACTCTAAACCCTAAACCCTAAATTTTAAAACCTAAACCCTAATTCCTAAACCTTAAGCCCTAAACCCTAAACAATAAATCCTAAACCCTAAACCTTGAGCCATAAACCTTGAACACTACACCTTAAACACTAACCCATAACCTTGAACCCTAAACTCTAAACCCTAAAACCTAAACCCTAAACCCTAAACCCTAGACCCTAGATGCTAAACCTTAAACCCTTAGTCATAAACCATAAACCATGAACCCTACAACCTAAACACTAAACCATAAACCCTAAAATGTAAAAATTAACTCCTAAACCTTAAACCCTGAACCATAAACTCTAATCCATAAACCCTAAACTCTAAACCTTAATCTATAAACCCTAAATCCTAATGCATAATCCATTAACCCTGAACCCTAAACCTTACACCACAAACCCTAAACCCTTAGACATAAAAACTAAACCATCTATAAACTTTTAAACTTGAGGCCTAACCCGTAAACCTTAAACCCTAAACCCTATATCCTAAACCTTAAACCTTAAACCCTTAGCCATAAACCCCAAACCCTAAACCCTTATACATAAACCATAAATCTTGATCCTTTCTTTTTGAACCCTAAACCCTATACCATTATTCAAAAACCCTAAACCCTAATCCCTAAACCATAAACCCTACACCCTAAACTTTAAACCCTGAACCATGAACATTAAACCATTAGTTCTAAGCCCTAAACCATAAAACCTAAGCTCTAAACCATAAACCCTAAACCCTTATCCCTAAATCATAGAACCGATGCACTAAAACATAAACCCTAAACAATAAACACTAAACACTAATCCCTAAACCTTAAACCCTAAACACTAAATCCTAAACCCTAAAACCTAAACCATAAACCCTAAACCTTAAACCCTGAACCATAAACCCTAAAATCTAAACCCTATAGCCTTATCCGTAATCTGTAAAACCTAAACACTAAATACTTAAACATAAACCCTTAACAGTTAACCCTCAATCCTAAACTGTAAACCCTAAACCATTAAACCTGAGCCATAAACACTAATGGCTAAATATTAAACCCTCAACCCTTAGCCCTAAACCCTAAAACCTAAATCCTAAACCCTTAACCATGAGCCCTAAGTCCTACACCCTAAACTCTAAATCCTAAATCATAATTCCTAAACCCTAAAACCTAAAAAAACCCTAAATCGTAAACCCCCTAAAACATAATCCCTTAGCCCTAAAATCTACACCCTAAACCCTAATCCCTGAGCACTAAACCATAAAACCTAAACACTGAACACTCAAACCTAAACCCTAAACCCTAATCCCTAATTGATAATCCCTAATCAATAATCCCTAATCCCTCATACCTAATCCATAAAACCTGAGCCCTAAATCCTAACCTCTAAACACTAAAATCTACACCTTATACCTTGATCACTAAATCATGAACCCTAAACATTAAACCTTAAACCATGAGCTCTAAATGCTAAATCCTTAACCCATAGCCCTAAACCATAAACCTTGAACTTTGAACCCTAAACCCTAAACACTTAGCCCTAAACCCTAAACCCTTAACCTTTAACCTTAACACCTAACCCCTAAATCCTAAACCCAAAACACAAAACCGTAAACACTAAACCCTAAACCCTAAACCCTAAAACATATACCATATAACATAAACCCTAAACCCTAAACCTTATACCCTAAACCCTAGTTCCTAAAAGAAATCCTTGAGCCCTAAACCAAAAACCCTAAATCCTAAAGCCTAAATCTCATACCATGATCCCTAAACCCTAAAATATAAACCCTAAACCTTAAACCATAAACCCTAAGCCCTAAAACCTTAACCATAAACACTTATTATTGAGCCTTAAACCCTAAACATTGAGCCCTAAACACCTAGCCCTAAATCCTAAATCCTTAACCCTAAATCCTAATCCTTAATCATTAAACCCTATGCCATTTAACCTAAACCATGTAAACCCTAAACCCTAATACCTAAACCCTAAACCCTGATCCCTAAAACCCAAGCCCTAAACCTTAACCCATAAACCCTAAATTCTAAACAAAAAACTGTTAACCTTAATCTCCAAACTCTAAACCGTTAAACATAAACCCTAAACCCTGAGCCTTGAGCCCTATATCCTAAACCCTTTCCCCTTAGCACTAATCCTAAACCTTTAGCCCTAAACTAAAAACTCTAAACCCTAAAAACTAAACACTAAATCCTAAACCATAAACCCCATAAACCATAAATACTAAACCATTATCCCTAAAACCTTAACCCAAAACCTTTAACCCTAAACCCTAAACCTTGAACACTAAATCCTAAACCCTAATCCCTAAAATCTAAACTCTAAACCCCCTAAACCCTTAACCTTAAACCCTAAATCCTAAATCTTTAACATGGAACCCTAAAACCTAAATGCCAAACCCTAAACCGTTAACCCTAAACTCTAAAGAATAAAACCTAAATCTTGAGCCCTAAACACTAATTCTGAAACCCTAAATTATAAACCCACTGAACCCTAAACCTTTAAACTCAATACATAAACTCTATACCCTAAAACCTAAAACCCATAAACCATAAACCATGAACCCTTATCCCTAAACCATAATCCTAAAACCCTAAATCCTAAACCTTGATCCCTAAACCCTAAAAAGTAAGCCCTATAACTTAAACCCTAAACCTAAAATGCTAAACCCTTAGCCCTAAATGATAAACCCTAAACCCTAAATGCTAAACCATGAGTCTTAAACTCTAAACACTAAACCCTGATCCCTAAAACCAAAATTGTCAACCCTAAACCCTATGCCCTAAACCCTAATCCCTAAACCTTAAAACTATTAAACTGTAATCTCTAAATCCTAAACCCCAAACACTAAACAGTAAGCCCTAAAATCTAAAAAATAAACCCTATATTCTAAACACTAAAATCTAATTCCTAAACACTAAATTTTAAAACCTAAACCCTAAATCCTAAACCCTAAAAACTAAATCATAAACCCTAAACCCTAAGCCCTAAACCATGAACACTACACCTTAAAAACTATCCCATAATAGTAAACCCTGAACTCTAAACCATAAAACATAAACCTGAATCCCTAAACCCTAAACCCTTAACCCTAAAAACTAAACCCTAAACCCTAGACCCTAAACCTTAAACCCTTAGTCCTAAACCCTAAAACCTAAACCATCAACCATCAACCATGAGACCTAAAACCTAAACACTAAACCCTAAACCCTAAACCCTAAACCCTAAAAATTAAATCATAAACCCTAAACCCTAAACAATAAACCCTAAGCAATAAACCCTAAACCTTAAACCATAAACCCTCACTCATAAAACCTAAAATCTAAAGCCTAAACCCTTATGCCTAAACCCTAAATCCTAATCCCTAATCCATTAGCCCTAAACCCTAAACCTTATAACCTAAACCCTAAACCCTTAACCCTTAGCCAAAAACAATAAACCGTAAAAAATAAACCCTTAACATTGAGCCCTAACCCCTAAACCTTAAACCCTAAACCCTATATGCTAAACCTTAAACTGTAAACCCTAAGCTCTAAACCCTAAACCCAAAACCCTTATGCCTAAAACATAAACCTTGATCCTTGATCTGTGGGCCATAAAACCTATACCCTTATGCCAAAACCTGAAACCGTAATCCCTAATACCTAAACCCTAAGCCCTAAACCCTACACGCTAAAATTTAAAATTAAACTATGAACCTTAAAACCTTAGCCCTAAACCATAAACCCTAAACCCTGAGCTCCAAACCATAAACCCTAAAGCCTATTTCTTTAAATCTAAAGCCTAAACCCTAAAACCTAGTCCCTAAACCCTAAATCCTAAATCCTTAACACCATAAACCCTAAACCCTTAGCCCTAAATAATAGACCCAAAGCCCTAAAACATAAACCATAAACCATAAACACTAAACACTAGTACCTAAATCTTAAACCCTAAACCCTAAACCCTAAATCCTAAATCCTAAACCCTAAACCCTAAAATCTAAAACCTATAGCCTTATCCCTAGCATGCAAAACCCTAAACCACAGATGTAAACACTAATGCCTAAACATTAACCCCTCAACCCTTAGCCCTAAACCCTAAAACCTAAACCATGAGCCCTAAATCATAAGCCCTAAATCCTACACCCTAAACCCTAAACACTAGATCCTAATTCCAAAACCCTAAACCTAAACAAAAAACCCTAAATAATTATCTCCCTAAAACATTAACAATGAATCCTAATCCCTTAGCCCTTAAATCTAAACCCTAAACCACAAACCCTGAGCACTAAACCATAACCCTTAAACACTAAACCCTAAACCGTAATTACTAATCCCTAATCCATAAAACTTGAGCCCTAAATACTAACCTCTAAACCCTAAAACCTAATACCCATACCCTGATCCTTAAATCTTGAACCCTAAACATTAAACCCTAAACCATGAGCTCTACACCCTAAATCCTTAACCTGTAGCCCAAAACCATAAACCCTGAACCCTAAACACTTAGCATTGAACCCTAAACCCTTAACACTAAAACCTAAATCCTAAACCCTAAACCATAAACCATAAACCATAAACCCTTAACACTAAAACCTATACCGTATACCCTAAACCCTAAACCCTAACCCTTATACCCTAAATCCTAGTCCCTAAAATATAATCTATAAGCCCTAAACCCCAAATCATATATCCTAAAGCCTAAACCTTATACCATGATCCATAAACCCTAAACTATAAACCCTAAACTATAAACCATGAGACCTAAACCCTTAACCATAAACACTAATTATTAAGACTTAAACCCTAAACATTTATCCCTAAACCCCTAGCCCTAACGCCTAAAGCCTTAACCCTAAATCGTAATCCTTAATCATTAAACCCTATGCCCTATAACCTAAACCCTTAGCCTAAAACCCTAATCCCTAAACCCTAAACCCTGAGCCCTAAACCGCTAGCCCTTAACCCTAACCCCTAATCCCTAAACACTAAAAAAACCTAAACCTTAAACCCTAAACCCTTAAATGTAAATCCTAAAGCCTAAACCCTGAGCCCTATATCCTAAACCCTTACCCCTTAGCACCAATCCAAAAACTTTAGCCCTAAACTCAAAAATCTAAACCCTAAAAATTGAACACTAAATCCTAAACCATAAACCCCCTAAACCATAAATCCTAAACCATTATCCCTAAACCCTTAACCGCAAACCTTAAACCCTAAACCCTAAACCTTGAAAACTAAATCCTAAACCCCAAACCCTAATCCCTAAAATTTAAACTCTAAACCCCCTAAAATCTTAACCTTAAACATTAGGTCATAAATCTTGAACCCTAAACCATAAATTCTAAACCATAAACCATTAACCCTAAACCCTAAACCCTAAACCCTAAACCCTAAATCTTGAGCCCTAAACATTAATTCCAAAACCCTAAATTGTAAACCCCTTGAACCCTAAACCTTAAAACTCAATCCCTAAACCCTATACACTAAACCCTAAAACCCATAAACCATAAACCCTTAACCCTTAGTGCTAAACCATAATCCTAAAACCCTAAATCCTAAATCCTAAGACCTAAACCCTAAAAAGTAAGCCCTAAACCTTAATCCCTAAACCTAAAATCCTAAACCTTTAGACCTAAATGATAAACTCTAAACCCTAAATGCTAAACCATGAGTCTTAAACTCTAAACACTAAAACAAAAATCATCAACACTAAACACTAAACCATATGCCCTAAACCCTAATCCCTAAACCTTAAAACTGTTAAACCGTAATCTCTAAATCCTTAGACCTAAATCCCAAACCCTAAACACTAAACCCTGAGCCCTAAAACCTAAAATATAAACCCTATATCCTAAACACTAAACCCTAAACCATAAACCCTTAATTGTATAACCAAAACCCTAATTCCTAAAACCTAAATCCTAAACCCTAAACACTAAATCATAAACTCTAAACTATGAGCCCTATACTATGAACACTACACCTCAAACACTATCCCATAACCTTAAACCCTTAACTCTAAACCCTAAACTATAAACCCTAAACCCTAAACCCTAAACCCTGAAACCTAAACCTTAAACCCTTAGTAGTAAACCCTAAACCCTAAACCATAAACCCTCAAACATGAGCCCTAAAACCAAAACACTAAAACCTAAACCCTAAAACATAAAACTTAAATCCTAAACCCTAAACCTTAAACCATAAACCCTCAGCCATAAACCCTAAACCTTAAACCATAAACCCTAGCTCATAAACCCTAAAAACCTAAAGCCTAAACCCTTATTCCTAAACCCTAAATCATAATCCCTAAACCATTATCCCTGAACCCTAAATCTTATACCCTAAACCATAAACCCTAAACTCTAAACCATAAACCCTAAACCCTAAACCCTTAGCCATAAACCCAAAACCCTAAACCCTTAACCTTAAGCCCTAACCCCTAAACCTTAAACCCTAAACCCTATACCCTAAAACTTAAACCATAAACCCTGAGTTCTAAACCCTAAACCCTAAACCCTTATGCCTAAAACCAAAACCTTGATCCTTGATCCGTGGGTCCTCAAACCTATACCCTTATGCCAAAACCCTAAACCTTAATCCCTAATCCCTAAATCATAAATCCTAAACCCTACACCCTAAAATTTAAACCCTAAACCATGAACCTTAAATCCTTAGCCCTAAACCCTAAACCCTAAACCCTGAGCTCTAAACCATAAACCCTATTTCTTGAAATATAAATCCTAAACCCTAAAACCTAGTCCTTAAACCTTAAACACTAAATCCTAAATCTTTAATCCTCAACACCATAAACCCTAAACCCTCCACCCTAAATCATAGACCCGAAACCCTAAAACATAAACCATAAACCATCAACACTAAACACTAATCCCTGAACCTTAAACCCTCAACCTTAAAAAACCCTAAATCCTAAACCCTTAACCCTAAAATCTAAACCCTATAGCCTCATCCCTAATTTGTAAAACCTAAACACTTAACCTTTAGCCCTCAACCCTAAACCATAAACATTAAACCACTAAACAAGACCCGTAAACACTAACGCCTAAACATTAAACCCTCAACCCTTAGCCCTAAATCCTAAAACCTAAACCCTAAACCCTAAACCATGAATCCTAAATCCTACACCTTAAACCCTAAATACTAAATCCTAATTCCTAAACCCTAAAACCTAAACAAAATACTCTAAATAATAAACCCCCTAAAATAAAAATCCTGAGCACTAAACCATAACCCCTAAAACCTAAACCCTAAACCCTAAACACTAAATCCTAAACCCTAATCCCTAATCCCTAAAAATTGATCCGTAAATACAAACCTCTAAACCATAAAACCTAATCCCTATACTCTAATCCTTAAATCCTAAACCCTAAACATTAAACCCTAAACCATGATCTCTAAACCCTAAATCCTTAACCTATAGAACTAAAAAATAAACCCTAAACTTTGAACCCTAAACCCTAAACACTTAACACTAAACCCTAAACCCTTGACACTAACACCTAAATAATAAACCCTAAACCCAAAACCCGAAACCCTAAAAACTATACCATATACCCTAAACCCTAAACCCTAAAACTTATACCCTAAATCCTAGTCCCAAAAAAATAACCCCTGAGCCCTAAACCTCAAATCCTAATTCCTAAAGCCTAAACATCACACCATGATCTTGAAACCCTAAAATATAAACCCTAAACCATAAACAATAAGACCTAAACCCTTAATCATAAACACTAATTATTGAGCCTTAAACCCTAAACATTGAGCCCTAAACCCCTAGCCCTAACGCCTAAATCCTTAACCCTAAATCCTAATCCTTAATCATTAAACCCTATTCCCTTTAACCTAAACCCTAAACCCTTAGCCCGAAATCCTAATCCCTAAACCCTAAACCATGAGCCCTAAATCCTAACCCTTAAACACTAAATGGTAGAATAAAAACCTTAAGTCATAAACCCTTAAACATAAACCCTAAACCTTGAATCTTGAGCCCTATATCCTAAACCCTTACCCCTTAGCAGTAATCCTAAACCTTTAGCCATAAAATCAAAACTCAAAACCCTAAAAACTAAACACTAAATTCTAAACCATAAATCCTAAACCATTATCTCTAAACCCTGAACCCTAAACCTTAAACCCTAAACCCTAAACCCTAAACCATGAACACAAAATCCTAAAGCCTAAATCCTAATCCCTAAAATCCAAAATATAAACCCCCTAAACCCTTAACCTTAAACCCTAAATCCTAAATCTTGAACCCTAAACCCTAAACCATAAACCGTAAACCCTTAACCCTAAACCATAAACCATAAACCATAAACCCTAAACACTAAAATATAAACCGTAAACCCTGAATCTTGAGCCCTAAACACTAATTATGAAACCCTAAAACTTAATCCCTAAACCCTATACACTAAACCCTAAAACCCATAAACCATAAACCCTAAACCCTTAGCCCTAAACACTAATGCTGAAACACTAAAACCTAAACACTGAGCCTTAAACCCTAAAAACTAAGCCCTAAACCTTAATCCCTAAACCTAAAATTCTAAACCCTTAGCCCTAAATGATAAACCCTCAATCCTAAATTCTAAATGAGTGTTAAAATCTATACATTAAACCCTGATCCCTAAAACCAAAATCCTTAACCCTAAACCCTATGCCTTAAACCCAAATCCCTAAACCTTAAAACTATTAAACTATAAACTCTAAAGCCTAAGACCTGAACCCCAAACACTAAACATAAAACCCTGAGCCGTAAAACATTAAAAAAATCCTATATCCTAAACACTAAATTATAAACCCTAAACCCTAAATTGTAAAACCTAAATCCTAAACCCTAAACCTTGATCCCCAAACCATAAACAGTACACCTTAAATACTATCTCCTAACCTTAAACCCTAAACTCTAAACCCTACAACCTAAATCCTAAAAACCTAAACCCTAAACCCTAAACCCTAAACCCTTAAACTTAAACCCTAAACCCTAAACCCTAAACCCTAAACCATGAGCCCTAAAAACTAAACACTTAACAATAAACCCTAAAACCTAAACCCTGAACCATAAACCCTAAGCCATTAACCCTAAACCCTAAACCTTAAACCATAAACCCTAAAAAATAAAACCTAAACCCTTATGCATAAACCCTAAATACTAATCCCTAATCCATTAGCCCGGAAATCTAAATCTTACACCCTAAACCCTAAATAATAAACCATAAACCCTAAACCCTAAACCCTAAAACCTAAACCATAAACCCTAAACCCTTAGCCATAAACCCTAAACCCTAAACCCTAAACCCTAAACCCTAAACCCTAAACCATAAACCCTAAACCTTAAACCCTGAACCCTAAACCCTAAACCTTAAACCGTAAACCCTAAACCCTAAACCCTAAACCCTTAACAATTATGCCTAAACCCTAAACCTTAAACCCTAAGACATTAAACCCTAAACCCTAAACCCTTAAACCCCAAAACCCTAAACCCTAAACCCTAAACCCTAAACCCTAAACCTTGAGCCATAAACCCCAAACCCTAAAACATAAACCCTAAACCCTTATCCCTAAACCTTAAACCCTAAACCCTAAACCCTAAACCATAAACCCTAAACCCTAAACCCTAAAATCTAAAACCTGGTACCTAAAAACCCTAAATCCTAAACCCTAAACCCTAAACCATATTAACCTATAAACCCTAAACCCAAAACCCTAAAACCTAAGACCTAAATCTAAACCCTAAACCCTAAACTATAAACCCTAAACCCTAAACCATAAATCTTAAACCCCATAAACCCTAAAACCTAAATCATAAATCCTAAACCCTAAACCTTAAATCCTAAACCATAAACCTTAAACCCTAAACCCTAAACAAAATAAACTAAACCATAAACCCTAAACCCTAATCCCTAAACCTAAACCTAAACCCTAAACCCTATTAAACCCTAAACCTTAAACCATATAACCCTGATAAAAAAACCAAAAAACCTAAACCATCAACCTAAACCCTAAACCCTAAACCATAAACTGAGCCCTAAACCCTAAACCCTAAACCCTAAACCCCATAAGCCCTAAAATCCCCTAAACCCTAAACCTAATTCCTAAAACTCCTAATCCCTTAAACCCTAAACCTTAAACCCTGAGACCTAAACCTTAAACCTTAAACCCTAAAACCCTGAACTAAACCTAAACCCTAAATATATGCCCTAAACCTAAACACTAAAGCATAACCGTTAAACCCTAAACCCTAAACCCTAAAACCTAAACCCTAAACCCTAACCACTAAATCCTAAACCCTAAACCCTAAACCCTAAATCCTTGAACCCTAAACCCTAATCCCCTACCCTAAACCTTAAATCATAAACCCTAAACCCTAAAACTCTAATCCCTAAACCCTTAACCCTTAAACTTAAACCCTAAAACCTTGAGGACTTAAACCCTAAACCTAAACCCTAAACACCCTAAACCCGTAATCCCTAAATCCTAAACCCTAAATCCTAAACCCTAAATCAATAAACCCTAAACCCTAAACCCTAAACCGTAAACCCCTAAACCCTAAACCCTAAACCCTAAACCCTTAGCCCTAAATTCTAAACCCTAAACCTTAACATAAACCCTAAACCCCCTAAACCCTAAACCATAATCCCCTAAACCCTAAACCCTAAACTATAAATACCTAAGACCCATCTAAACCCTAAACCCTAAACCTAAACCCTAAACCATAAACCATAAACCTAAACCTAAACCATAAACCATAAACCCATAAACCATAAACCCTAAACCCTAATTGCTAAACAAAACCCTAAACCCTAAACCCTAAACCTAAACCCTAAACCCTAAGCAGTAAACCCTAAACCCTAAATCCTAAACCCTTAAGATATAAACCATAAACCCTAAACCCTAAACCCTAAACCCTAAACCCTAAAAACTAAACCTTGAATTGTTAACCGCATAAACCCTAAATATTTAACCCTAAACCCTAAACCCTAAACCCTAAGCCCTAAACTATAATCCCTTAGTCCCTAAACCCAAACCCTAAACCTAAACCCTAAACCCTAAAACTTTAAAACCTAAAACCTTAAACCCTAAACCATAAACCCTAAACCCTTAATCCTAAACCATAAACCTAAACCATAAAACTTAAACCCTAGACATTAAACCCTAAACCCTAAACCCTAAACCCTAAAACCCTAAACCCTAAACCCTAAAACCTAAACCTATAAATCCTAAACCCTAAAACCTAATACCTAAACCCTAAACCATAAACCTTAACCTAAACCCTAAACCCTAAACTAAACTAAGCCATAAACCATAAAACTTAAACCTAAACCCTTAAATAAACCCTAAATAAACCTAAACCCTAAAACCCTAAACCTAAACCCTAAACCCTAAACCCTAAACCCTAAACCCCTAAACCCTAAACCCTAAACCCTAAACCCTAAATCCTAAATCCTAAACCCTAAACCCTAAAACCCTAAACCCTAAACCCTAAATATAAAATCCTAAACCATAAACCCTAAACCTAAACCCTAAACCCTAAACCCTAAACCCTAAACCCTCAACATGTAATCTAAAAACCCTAAACCCTAAACCCTAA
This sequence comes from Taxus chinensis, assembly GCA_019776745.2. Lineage (NCBI taxonomy): Eukaryota > Viridiplantae > Streptophyta > Pinopsida > Cupressales > Taxaceae > Taxus > Taxus chinensis. Next base: position 217,289,965 of record CM034156.1, on the reverse strand, counting down.
ACCCTAAACCATAAACCATAAACCCTAAACCCTAAACCCTAAACAATAAACCCTAAACCATAAACCCTAAACCATAAACCCTAAACCCTAAACCCTAAAATTTAAACCCTAAACCATAAACCTAAATACTAAAACCTAAACCTAAACCATAAACCCTAAACCCCCTAAAACTCTAAACCCCTAAACCCTAAACCCTAAACCCTAAAACCTAAACCCTAAACCCTAAACCCTAAATCCTAAACCCTAAACACTAAACCCTAAACCCTTAGCACTAAACCCTAAACCCTATCCCTAAACCCTAAACCCTAAACCCTAAACCCTAAACCCTAAACTAAACCTTGAATCTTAAACCCCAAACCCTAAACCCTAAGCCCTAAACCATTAAAAGCCCTAAACCCTAAAATCTAAACCCCCTAAGCCCTAAACCCTGTAAATCCCTAAACACCTAGCCCTAAACCCTTAAACCCAAACCCTAAACCCTAAACCTAAACCCTAAACCTTAAACCATAAACCTAATAAATCCTAAACCCTAAACCCTAAAACCCTAAAACCCTAAACCCTAAACCTAAACCCTAAACCCCAAATCCTAAACCCTAAACCCTAAACCCTAAACCTAAATCTTAAACCCTAAACCCCATAAACCCTAAACACTAAACAAAACTAAACCTAAACCCTAAACCCTAAACCCTAAACCTTAAACCTAAACCCTAAACCCTAAACCCTAAACCTAAATATTCCTAAACCTAAACCCTAAACCCTAAACCTTAAACCCTAAACCATAAATCCCTAAACCCTAAACCTAAACCTAAAACCTAAACCCCAAACCTTAAACCCTAAACCCTAAAACCCTAAACCATAAAACCTAAACCCTAAACCCTAAACGCTAAATCCTAAACCGTAAAAAACCTAACCCTAAACACTAAACTCTAAACCCTAATCCCTAAATCCTAAACCTTAAACCTAAACCCTAAACCCTAAACCTTAAACCCTAAATCTAAACCCTAAAACCTAAACCTAAACCCTAAACCCTAAACCCTAAACAATAAGCCCTAAACCCTAAACCCTATTGTAACCTAAATCTAAACCCTAAACCATAAACCCTAAACCATAAATCCTAAACCCTATAAACCCTAAACCTAAACCCTAAACCCTAAACCTTAAAACCTAAACCTTAATCCCTAAACCTTAAACTCCTAAACCCTAAACACTAAACCCTAAACCCTAAACCCTAAACCCTAAAAACCTTAAACCTTAATCCCTAAATCCCTAAACCCTATACCTTAAACCTTAAACCCTAAAACCCTAAACCCTAAACCCTAAACCTCAAACCCTAAACCCTAATCCCTAAACCCTAATCCCTAATCCCTAAACCTAAGCACTAAACCATAAGAACCTAAATATTAAACCCTAAACCCTAAAACCTAAACCCTAAAAGCAAAAACCCTAAAAAACTAAACACTTATGATCCTAAACCCAAAACCCTAAACCATAAACCCTAAACCCTAAACCCTAAACCCTAAACCCTAAACCCTAAAACCTAAACTCTAAAACCTAAACCCTAAACCCTAAACCCTAAACCTAAACCCTAAACCCTAAACCCTAAAATAACCCTAAACCCTAAACCCTAAACCCTAAACCCTAAACCCTAAATATTAAACCCTAAACCATAAACCATAAACCATAAACATAAACCCTAAACCTTGAATCATAAACCCTAAACCCTAAACCCTAAACCTAAACCCTAAACCCTAAACCCTAAACCCTAAACCCTAAACCCTAAACCTAAAACCCTAAACCCTAAACCCTAAGCCCCTAAACCCTAAATCCCTAAACCTTGAGACCTAAACACATAAACCTAAACCCTAAACCCTAAATATAAACCCTAAACCCTAAACCCTAAATCCTTAACCCTAATCCCTAAACTACCTAAACCTAAACCATAAACCCTAAACCCTAAACCCTAAACCCTAAAGCCTAAACCTAAACCTAAAAAGGTAAACCCTAAACCCTAAGCCCTAAACCCTAAACTCATAAACCCTAAACCCTAAACCTAAACCCTAAACCCTAAACTGTAAACCTTAATCCTAAACCTAAAACCCTAAACCCTAAACCCTAAACCCTAAAACCTGAAACCCTAAAACCCTAAAACCCTAAAACACTAAACCCTAAACACTAAAACAAAACCCTAAACCCAAAAACCCCAACCCTAAATCCTAAACCCTAAAATCCGTAAACCTAAACCCTAAATCCTAAACCCTAAAACCTAAAACCTCTAAACCCTTAAACCTAAACCCTAAACCCTAAACCATAAACCCTAAACCCTAAACACTAAACCCTAAACCCTAAAACCTAAAAACTAAACCCTTAAACCCTGTAAAACTCCATAAACCTAAACCCTAAACCCTAAAAACACTAAACCCTAAACCCTAATCCCTAAACCCTAAACCATAAATCCTAAACCCTAAACCCTAAACCCTAAAAAACCTAAACCCTAAAATCCCCTAAACCCCTAAACCCTAAACCCTAAACCCTAGGCCATAAAACCTAAACCCTAAATCCCTAAAACCCTAAATCTTAAACCCTAAACCCTAAACACTAAACCCTAAACCCTAAATCCTAAATCCTAAACCCTAAACCCATAAACCCTAAACTAAACCTAAACCCTAAACCTTAAACCCTAAACCCTAAACCCTAAACCCTAAACCCTAAACCTAAACTCTGAAACCCTAAAATCAAATCCTTAAACCCTAAATTCCTAAACCCTAAAAACTAAACCCTAAACCCTCTAAAACCCTAAACCTAAACCCTAAACCATAAACCCTAAATCATATTCCCTGAATCCTAAACCCTAAACCCTAAACCCTAAATCCTAAACACTAAACCCTAAACCATAACAGAATAAACCATAAACCCTGAACCCTAAAACCCTAAAACCTAAACCCTTAAACCCTCAACCATGAACCCTAAAACCCTAAACCCTAAACCCTGAAATAAACCTAAACCCTAAACCCTAAACCCTAAACTCTAAACCTAAACCCTAAACCCTAAACTTGAAATTGTAAATCCCCCTAAACCCTAAACCCTAAATCCCTAAACCCTAAACCCTAAACACTAAACCCTAAACCCTAAACCCTAAACCCTAAACCATAAATAAACCCTAAAACCCTAAACCTAAACCCTAAAACCATAAACCCTAAACCCTAAACCCTAAACCCTAAAAATTAAACCCTAAACCATAAACTCTTAAAACCCATAAAAACTAAACCCTAAACCTAAACCCTAAAAACCCTAAACCTTAAACCCCATAAACCTAAACCCTAAACCCTAAACCTTAAACCCTAAACCTAAAACCCTAAACCTTATAAACCCTAAACACTAAATCAAAACCCTAAACCCTAAACTCTAAACCATAAACCCTAAACCCTAAACCTAAAACCTAAACCCTAAACCCTAAACCCTAAACCCTAAAACATAAACCCTAAATCCCTAAACCCTAAACCCTAAATATTAAACCCTAAACCCTAAACCTAAACCCTAAACCCTAAACCTTAAACCATAAACCTTAAACCCTAAACCCCTAAACCCTAAACACCTAAACCCTAAACCTAAACTAAACCCTAAACCTTAAGCCCTAAATATAAACCCTAAACCCTAAACACTAAACCATAAACCCTAAACCCTAATTCCTAAATGTAAACCCTAAACCTTAAACCCTAAACCATAAACCTAAACCCTAAACCCTAAAACATAAACCATACCCTAAGCCCCTAAACCCTAAACCCTAAACCCTAAACCCTAAACCCTAAAAACTAAACCTTGAATCATAAACCCCATAAACCCTAAACCTTTAGCCTAAACTATACACCCTAAACCCTAAACCATAAACCCTAAACTCTAAACTTTAAATCCTAAACCTTAAACCCTAAACCCCAAAAATAAACCTTAACCCTAAACCCTAAACCCTAAACCCTAAACCCTAAACCCTAAATCCTAAAAGCCATAAACCCTAAACCCTAACATAAACCCTAAACCCTAACATAAAACCCCTAAACCCTAAACCCCTTAGTAAACCCTAAACCATAAACCCTAAACCCTAAAACCCTAAACCCTAAACCTATAAACCTAAACCATAAATCCTAAACCCTAAACCCTAAACTAAAACCCTAAACCCTAAACCATAAATATGAAACCCTAAACCATAATCCCTAAACCCTAAACCCTAAACCCTAAACCTAAACCCTAAACCCTAATCCTTAAACTAAACTTAAACCCTAAACCTTAAATATAAACCCCTAAACCATAAACCCTAAACCCTAAACCTAAACCAATAAACCTAAACCCTAAACTGTAAACCCTAAACCTAAATCTTAAACCCTGAGCCCTAAACCCTAAACACTAAACCTAAACCCTAAACCCTAAACCTTAAACCCTAAACCATGAGCCCTAAACCCTAAACATAAACCCTAAAACCTTAAACCATAAACCCTAAACACTAAACCCTAAAACCATATCCCTCAACCCTGAAGCTTAAACCCTAAAAACTAAACCCTAAACACTTAGCCCTAAACCTTAAACCCTAAATCCCTAAACCTGTAAATCCCTAAACCCTAAACCCTAAACCTAAATCCTTAACCTAAACCCTAAACCCTAAACCTGTAAACCCTAAATCATAAACCCTAAACCCTAAATGCCAAGCCTTAAACCCTAAACCCTAAACCATAAACCCTAAACCCTAAACCTTGAAAAATCCCCCTATAAACCCTAAAGCTTAAACCCAAAGATGTAAACCCTAAACCCTAAACCCTAAATCCTAAACCCTGAACCTAAAACCTAAACCCTAAACCCTAAACCCTAAACCTAAACCTAAATACCATAAACCCTAAACCCTAAACCATAAACCCTAAACCTTAAACCTAAACTAAACCCTAAACCCTAAACCCTAAACCTTAAACACTAAACCCTAAACACTAAATATTAAACCCTAAACCAAATTTAAACCCTAAATCCTAAGCCTAAACCCTAAACCCTAAACCCTAAACCTAAACCTAAACCCTAAACCGTAAACCCTAAGCCTAAAACCCTAAACCCTAATATTAAACCTAAACCATAAAACCTAAACCCTAAACAATAAACCCTAAACCATTAAACCTTAAACCCTAAACCCTAAACCTGTTATCCAAAATTCCCCCCCAAGGTAATTTTGATAACATGCATCAGATTGTCAGTCCCGAGCAAGTAGAATGATTCAAGGCCTGAAATCATGTTTCTGGGGTCCCCTCGGTTTCTTTCTAACTCTCCTATCCAAGAAGAAAAGAGAAAGTTCTAAAAAAGGGTGAAAAAGTCCCAACGTTTTAAAAGTTATGTGAAAAAGTTACAAAAGCCAGGCTTGAGGCCGAAATACAGAGAAAATTGACTAAGTCCTAGCACTAGGGACAGTTGGGACGTCGGGGCCCGAATCGGCCGAAAAGCCTCCAGGTGGTCCGCACAGCAGTTGGGACATTGGGACATCGGGACACGCGGGGCGCGAAAAGCCGAACCGGCCGAAAAAATGAAGAAAATTGCCTAAGTCTTGCTTCACAGAGTCTGGGACATCTAGGCCAAAAGTACGCGGAAGACGTGGATCGGCCAAGCGACCGGCGCAAACAGTCAGCCATTTCGGGCGGTTCGGAGAAATTTGTCCCAGACAGTCTGGGACAGTTGGGACAAGAGGTACGTGGAGGACGCGAACCACCGGATCGGCCGAAATAGGGAACTTTCGGTTTGGGACATCTGGGGACAAAAGTACGTGGGACGCGAAAAGCTGAAGGAGCCGAGAGCCAATGGAAATGTGCCACGTGTCTTCACCGCAAAGAGGGACAAGGAAGCCCGAATCGGGTGGTTATAAGAAATTTGTCCTAGACAGTTTGGGACAAAAGTCGAGGGGCCAAAAATATGCGAGGGACGCGAAACCTGGAAAAGAGGCCCGCACGAATCAGAAATGCACGTGTCCTAAGGCGGGGGAGTTCGGAGCCAGGGAAAGACTTAGGAAAATTTGGCAAAAGTTTGGCCAAAAAACTAAAAGGTAAAGGATGACCCCGCAGGCCCCTGTCCTCCAACCAGATCATGCCACGTGTCCCAAGTGGCGGGGCACGGGGAAAAAAATGGAAAATTTTCCAAAGTTATAAAAAGTCAAAATTTTCAAAGGAAAACCCACAGGGGGTTGGAGAGAGAATTGCTCATCCAATCAGCAGCTGACACGTGTCATCCAAGTGGCAGAGCGCGCAGGAAAAAATTCAAAATCCGTTTTTGGCCTGTTTTTGCCCTAAATCTTCAAATCGCCATATCTTTCGATCCAGAGCTCAGATTTTCACGTTCTTTATATCAATGGAAAGCTGGTGAAATTCTCTACATGATTCTAGGGTCAATCTTGCATTTTGGTTCAGTTTGGAGAGAGAAAATTGAGGAAACGTCTCTGGCACGTGATAATAGACAGAAGTGACGTTTCAACAACCAGCTTTAATACAACAGACAGTTCGCCGTTTCTGCTAGACAGTCCACCATTTTGCCAGGATTCACCACTTCTGCCATAATGAGATGAACTAAATGTGACCTAGAAGTGGTTGGGGTAGATCTGACTTTCCTCTCTCTTCCCTCTCTCATTCTTCCTATAAATTGTAAAGAGGGGCTTCTTTCTAAAGGTCGAACATTTCTATTTTTCTCCTCCCTTCTTCTCTCTATCAGGTGAATTTGTGGAGTTTGAACCTCCCATTTGAAACTGTAATGCGACTTTACCTCTTGGGCATTTTGTAGTGTATTGTATCAATCTTTGGAGCAAGTAATGCATGTCTGTGGATGATTCTCAACCCTCTCTATGTTCATTTGCATCCTCCTGGTCTTTCACTGCAAATTTTGTTATCTGTGCATGATCTTGCATCACATTTGAATGGTCTGTGTTTATTGGCAAAGATAGATGTTCTTCATTCCTCGGTGCATCACCTCTGTTAGCTTAGGTTTATTTTTATGCATCTTCTTACCCTGTCTCCTTAGCAAGATTAGATTAGGTTTTGAGTAAACCCTCTGCATTTTTCGTGTGCATCTAAACAGAGGAATAGGAACCAGCCTTCTCTGGAGATTCCTTTCTCATTTTTACAAGTCCCACACTTGGAGAAAGGATTCAATGTTGTGCAATCACACTGGATGCTAGAGTGATCAACCTAGAAATCTGATCAACATCCAGGGGTGCTGTGATTTTGCATCAACAGTTTTGGCACACCTGGTGGGACACTAGAGGTCTCATTTTTATTGCAGCAAAGTTGATGTGCATCTGCTACAATTTTCTTGCTTGAAAAGAGCTATTATTTACATATCTGGTGACTCCAAGGGGAAGAATCAACTGGTTTCAGCAGTGCAGGCCTGAAAACTCATGAGAAGAGTCACCACAAGGTCAAGAGTTGGAGAAGAAGAAGTGTTGTTTGAATACCTGCAATTATCTCCAAGAAGGCAAAGAGGAAGAAGGATTCAAAGGTCTCCATCTCCACCAAACAGAACTCTCTCAACTCCTCCACCTGGTAGGCCTTTCATTCAGTCAACAAGGGTTTTAAGACCAATTAGAATGGCACAAAACAACCCCTATGTCAACTTCACAGGTAGCAGCCCACTTGCCCTCAATGCACAACATCCAATTCCTATTGCAGCCTTGAAGAACATTCCATACTTCACTGGAGAAAATCAGACTACTCCAGGTGATCATGTTAAAGACATTGCTAACCTTTGTGCAATCCATGAAATCAATGAGATGCAAGTGGCTGTCAAGTTGCTGGCATCTTCATTCAAGGGTAAAGCATTGCAATGGTTTAGGAGCCTTGGAGCTGGTTCTATCACAAATTGGAATCAGCTGTGTATAGCACTTCATGAGCAATTTGGAGAGAAGGGAGACAACTTGTCTCTTTTGGAGCAGCTGACAACCATCAAGAGAGCTCCCAATGAGTAGCTGACCGATTTCAACTTCAGATTTCAAAAGACTTGGGAGAGAATTCCAGTGGCAGTCAGGCCAACAGCAGAAGGTGCTTTTCTCTACTATCTCAAAGCTCTAAATTCTGATATTTCTATGTTGATTCAGTCCATGGGAGGCATAACTATCCCTATGGCTTATAGCATTGCCATTAGGGCTGAAAATTACTTGATCCAAGCTGGCAAACTTGCCCCTAGACCTCCCATGCCACTGTTTCCAAGTTTAGAGAGTCCAAACACCAATCAAGCACCTAATTTGGCTCCTTCTCCCACTCCTAGAAATCAGAGTTCAAATGAAGCTTCCACTTCATCTCCAAGTGCCCCAAATGAGCTTTAAGAAGTCATGAAGCAATTGCAAAACCTAGGCAATGAGCTGGTTACTCTCAAAAGGCAGCAAGCCCAAGGTTTTAGACCTTCTTATCAACCCCAAGCTCAGCCTAATAGGCAGCCATACCAACCACAAAGGCCTCCTAATCCAGCTGCAAATATAAATCAAACAAGGCCTCCTGCCAATAGACCATTTCAGCCCTATAATCCAAATGCCATATCTACCTCTAAGGCATTGGTGCCAACACAAAACAACATTGCCCAGGAGTATGATTGGTGTTTTCCATGCAATGAGCCTCATAACCAATCCATGTGCTTCAATGGTGCTTTGAATCAAGCATTAATGGTGACAACTACTGGTGTGGAGGGTGAGGGCAGTCAAGGAAACAGCCAACAACAAGAAACATTCCAACAGCAATCAGCCCCAAATGACACCACATTGGTAAATTGGCAAGCAGAGGATTTTTGTGGCATGAACCAGGAAGTTTCTCAAGGTGTTGCAGCCAACACAAGGTCAAAAAGGAGGAATTTGGGTGAAGAACAGCCATTAGCCCCAACCAATCCACAACCTTCCATGGCTCCACAAATGGTTGGCAAGCAAAATCCAATTTCAAATGCACAAGGGCAGCCAAGAACAGCCCCTAGGCCAACTCAAATACCAGTTGTTGCTGCCCACGTGCAAGGAGTGAATGTGTAAACCAAGGGACAACAAAGAGATCCTTCATCACCATTCAGTATCATTGATCAGATGAAGAAGACAAACGTCAATATATCAATGTGGGAATCCCTATCCATCCCAGGCCAAAGAGATCTGCTGCAAGCTGCCATGAAGGACTGGCCAACTTCAAATCAACAAGTTCAGATGCAAGACAAAGTGCTTACAAATGCTGCCCAGCCTGAGGGAAATCATGGAGGACAGCAAGGTAAAATGTTGAAGCCCCCTCCTTTCTATGTTTCATTGATCATTGGAAATCAATTAGTGCACAATTGCATGATAGACTCCGGGGCAAGTAGCTCAGTAATGCCTAAACAAATAGCTGATCAGCTAGGGCTCCAGTATGAAACAATATCCAAAGGGGTAGTGCAGCTAGATGGGACAGCAGTAGCAACAGTTGGAGTGATTAAAAACTTGAGTCTTACCTTGCATGCATGTCCAAATGTTGTTGTTTTACAAGATGTATCAGTCATAGACCTTCCACCACTCTTTGCCCTTTGCTTGTCAAGGGACTTCACAGCCAAGATTGGAGGATATTTGTCTGTTGATTGGTCACACATGCTGTTCAGAATGAGGTATGGAACCAAAGCCACAATCAGGTCAGAACCTATTGCAAACTTCCATATTGAGCCTTACACTCCAAGTCAGATTAATGCCAATTGCTCAGCATTTGATCAAGAAGATCACCCAAGCACTGATGAAGCTGACACTAAGGTTGGAAGCATCCCAGATCTAACTCTTGATGAATGGGCAAACAAGATACATGCTTTTGATCCTTATCAAGAAGTAGAAGAATCTGAGCTAGAGGTCTATTGTATACACGAAGAAAATCAACCTATTCCTAGCATCACCAAGCCAAACCACAAGGATGACAATGAGGTATGGCAGCTGTTTTTTGATGGATCAAGGAGTAGACAAGGTGCAGGAGGTGGAGCCGTGCTTGTTTCACCTCAAGGAGTAAAGTACTATTCAGCTTTTAGATTTCAGTTTGCATGCTCCAATAACACTGCTGAATATGAAGCCTTGGTGCAAGGGATGCATTGGGCAATCAAGAAGAAAATAAAGAACTTGCAAGTCTTTGGGGACAGTGAATTGATTGTAAATCAGGTCAAGGGACAACATGCTACCAAGAATGATCTACTCAAGTGCTACAAGAACAGGGTGTGGGACCTCATGGAAGATTTTGAAGGTTTTGGCATCAAATCCATTCCTAGGAAAGAGAATCAAGCTGCTGACAGGCTTGCAGCAGTAGGGGCAGCCTTTGACATTGTGGAAAGCATTCAACAAGACAAGGTACAACCAAACATCCACGTGATTGTGAGGCCTTCAGTGCCAGATAACAATGTCAGTTGGCAAGTGTTTGAGAATGATCAGCAAATCATCCATTTCTTGCAAGAAGAAGCTGAGTTCTCATCCAAGAATCAAGAAAAATTGGAACAGCAGTATGGTGACCAAGTGGTACAGCTGAGAACTAACAAGCTGCCCAAGGGACTTATCACTTTGGAGTCCATTTTTAATCCCAATGATCAGTTTAGAAAGGAGAAAGCAAACATTCAGGTCAAGAGAGAGGATTCAGTATCCATCTTGGTAGAAGAGAACAAACCATTGCAAATTGGAAGGATGACAACTGAACAAGAAAGGTATGAGTTCATACAGCTGTGTCAAGAGTTCCCTGACGTGTTTGCTTGGAGCTATGAAGACTTGAAAGGTTTCAATCCCAACTTAGCTCAGCATACCATCGAATTGGATCCAAATACTAAGCCTGTCAGGTAGAAACAAAGACCAGTCAATCCACACATGGAGCCTCTCATGAGGAAAGAATTGGACAAGCTGATTGAGTCAAGGATCATATTCCCAATCAAGCATTCTAGTTGGGTTGCCAACTTAGTTCCAGTCAGAAAGAAGAGTGGAGAGATCAGATTGTGTGTTGACTTCAGAGACTTGAATAGAGCCTCTCTCAAGGACCATTACCCACTCCCTTCCATGGAGCAAATATTGCAGGTTGTAGCTGGTTCAGAAAGGTTCTCATTGCTAGATGGATATTCAGGCTATAATCAGATAATGGTGAAGGAAGATGACCAGTTCAAGACGGCCTTCATAACCAAATGGGGCACATATGCCTACAAGAAGATGTCGTTTGGCCTATCAAATGCTGGAGCCACTTTCCAAAGGGCAATGGATATGGCATTCAAAGGGTTGATCAATAAAATAATTCTGATATATCTTGATGACATCACTGTATTCTCAAAAAATGAAGTGGATCACCTCTTTCATCTGAGGCAGGTATTTCAGAGGTGTAGAAGATTTGGGGTATCATTGAATCCCAAAAAATGCATATTCCTGGCTCATGAGGGAAAACTTCTAGGCCATATTGTTTCAAAGGAGGGATTGATGATTGACCCAGAAAGAGTTGAAGCAATTCGAGCATTGCCATTGCCAAGTCACAAGAAGGCTCTTCAAAGCTTCTTGGGAAGGATCAATTTTGTCCGCAGGTTTGTTCCAAACTTTGCAGCTCTCGTAAAGCCAATAACGCTGATGTTAAAAAAGAGCATGGCATTTAAGTGGACATCTGAAGGCAAGGCAAGTTTTGAGGCAATAAAAGAGGCTATATCTCAAGCTCCCACTCTCGTCAATCCAGACTTCTCCAAGGGTTTCATGCTATACACCTTTGGTGGTGGAGACACAATTTCTGCAATCCTGGCACAACAAAACAAAGAAGGATTAGAACAACCAGTTGCTTTCTTCAGTCAAGGCTTGGAGGAATACGAAACTAGGTACTCTTTCATTGAAAAGCATGTACTTGCAGTGATCAGGAGTTTAAAGAAATTCAAGCACCTAGTCTCAAACAACAAGATCCAATTATTGGTCTCTCATGCGGGAGTCAAGGACTTCCTTCTAAACAAGGATCTGAATGAGAAACGTGCAGGATGGATAACCCGTGTCATGGAATATGACATCGAGATTAAGGTCACCAAACTAGTACGTGGGAAGGGACTATGTGAACAACTAGCCTTGAGTCAGCAAGTTGAAGCAGGTAATGGAAAAGAGGCTGTCTTGGTACTACAGGATGGTCAAGAACAGGAAAATGATGATGTGCCCACTCCCTGTTGGACTCAGAATATGATACACTTCCTACAGACAGGCCTATGCCCTCCATAAATGAGCAAAGCAAAGAGGAGATACTTTAGATTACAAGCCATTCCATATGTGCTTGTTGATGGTGTTTTGTTTAAGAAAGACATCAATGGAGTTCTACTGAGATGCATTGGAACAGGTCAAATTGAGAGGATCTTACACGAGTTCCATGACGGAGATTCAGGAGGCCATTTTCCCCATGAGTAACAGCTCTCAAGATAATGAAGGCAAGTTACTATTGGCCCATAGTGTTCAATGTCTATTATACATGGATCAAAAAGTGCAAAAAATGTGCATTCTTCATAGGCAAGGAAAGACTAGCAGCGCTTCCCCTTCATCCAATTTCAGTTGACCAACCATTCATGCAATGGGGATTGGACTTCATTGGAGTCATCAATCCCAATTCAAGCCAAGGCCACAAGTGGATTCTCACGGCGACGGACTATTTCACCAAGTGGACCGAAGCAGTAGCGCTCAAAGAGGCAAGTGAGTCTAACATACTAGACTTTTATGAAGAAATAGTGACCAGGTTCGGTGTGCCGGCCACTATCATATCAGATAATGCATTAGCATTCATAGGTTCCAAGATTACAGAATGGGCTGTCAAGAATGGAATCTATTTAAGCACCTCTTCAAATTATTACCCACAGGGTAATGGACAGGCAGAGTCCACGAACAAAAAGTTGCTAAGGATCATCAGAAGAACTCTGGATGAAAACCAAAGGACATGGCATACCAAGCTAAAATCAGCATTATGGGCTGACAGGATAACACCAAAGAGGTCTACAGGTAGTTCTCCCTACAAATTGGTCTATGGGAAAGAGGCAGTATTGCCTATATCATTAGAATTTCCAGCATTGGAGCTCATGAAGCAGTTGGAGTTGTCTGAGTTCAAACCAATGGAGGCCAGGTACGCAGAGTTGATGGAATTGGAAGAAATAAGAGAACATGCAGTTCTGATGATTGAAAAGGATCAGACCTTAGTAAAAAGATGGTTTGATAAGAAGGCAGGAGCAAGGACCTTCCAGGAGGGGGACCTAGTTCTGAAATGGGATGCAGATCGGGTGAAACCTGGAAGGCATTCCAAGTTTGATGCCATTTGGAGTGGCCCCTACATGGTCACGAGATGTAAAAGTGGTAATGCCTTCCAATTGTCTACATTGGATGGAGAAGAACTCCCGATTCCAGTTAACGGAATCTATCTTAAACATTGCTACTAAAAAGGAAAAGGTTTACCCTTGTAAATATTAGCCTAGATTTCAGTTCCTCTAAGTGCGTATGCACATTGTCTTGTTGTAGTTAGGTTTCTTTTTCCCTAAGTGCTTTGGCACAGGTTTTGTCGCTCTCAGGTTGAATTTCTACAGTTCAGAGTGCTCTCGAAGAATGAGTTGCGGTATCAGGATCGGGATCAGAGATCAGGTTGGTTTCAGGTTATTACTCCATGCCCAATGGATTGTTAAAAGGCCACTGATCTTCTACCTAGCAGGCAGGTGACCCCGCTGAGTCACCAAAACTGTTGTCCAAAATTCCCCCCAAGGTAATTTTGATAACATGCATCAGATTGTCAGTCCCGAGCAAGTAGAATGATTCAAGGCCCAAAATCATGTTTCTGGGGTCCCCTCGGTTTCTTTCTAACCCTCCTGTCCAAGAAGAAAACCCAACAGGTTGAAAAATGTGAAAAAGTTGCAAAGAAGCCAGGCTTGAGGCATGAAATACAAAGAAAATTGGCTAAGGTCACTAGTCCAGGCGGTCCTGTGGAACAGTTGGGACGTCGGGGCGCGAATCGGCCGAAAAGCCTCCAGGCGGTCCGCACAGCATCCAGGGACAGTTGGGACATCGGGACGCATGGGGGCGCGAAAAGCCGAACCGGCCAGAAAAATGAAGAAAATTGCCTAAGTCTTGCTTCGCAGAGTTTGGGACATCTGGGACAAAAGTACACGGAAGACATGAATCAGCGAGTTTGGTGCGAGTCAGTACATTTCAGCGGTTTGGAAGTATTTGTCACAGGCAGTCTGGAACAATTGGGACAAGAGTACGCGGAGGACGCGAACCACCCGGATCGGCCGAAACAGGGAACTTTGGTCTGGGACACCCGGGGCAAAAGGACGCGTGGGACAAAAATCTGAAAGAGCCGAGAGCCAATGGAAATGTGCCACGTGTCTTCACCGCAAAGAGGGACAAGGAAGCCTGAATCGGGCGGATCAAAGAAATTTGTCCCAGATTGTTTGGGACAGCCGAGCCAAAGGGACGTGAAGGATGCGAAAAGCCGGAAGAGCCCGCGGACCAAATCAGAATCAGGACACATGTCCAAGGTGGGGGAGTCAAAGCCAGGGAAAGACTTAGAAAATTTGGCAAAAGTTTGGGCCAAAAAACTAAAAGGTAAAGGATGACCCCGCGCCCCTGTCCTCCAACCAGATCATGCCACGTGTCCCAAGTGGCGGGGCGCGGGGAAAAAATGGAATTTTCAGTCAGAAGGAAAACCCACGGAAAGGTGGAGAGAGAATTTCAGAATCAGTGCCCGACACGTGTCATCCAAGTGGCAGAGCGCGGGAAAAAATTCAAATATCCGTTTTGGCCTGTTTTTGCCCTAAATCTTCAGATCACCATATCTTTCGATCCAGAGCTCAGATTTTCACGTTCTTTATATCAATGGAAAGCTGGTGAAATTATCTACACGATTCCAGGGTCAATCTTACATTTTGGTTCAGTTTGGAGAGAGAAAATTGAGAAACATCTCTGGCACGTAATAATAGACAGAAGTGACGTTTCAACAACCAGCTTTAATACAACAGACAGTTCACCGTTTCTGCTAGACAGTCCGTCATTTTGCCAGGATTCACCACTTCTGCCATAATGAGATGAGTTAAATGCAACCTAGAAGTGGTTGGGGTAGATCTGGATTTCCTCTCTCTTCCCTCTCTCATTCTTCCTATAAATTGTAAGGAGGGGCTTCTTTCTAAAGGTCGAACATTTCCTGTTTTGCTCCTCCCTTCTTCTCTTTATCAGGTGAATTTGTGGAGTTCGAACCTCCCATTTGAAACTGTAATGTGACTCTGCCTCTTGGCATTTTGTAGTGTATTGTATCAATCTTTGGAGCAAGTAATGCATGTCTATGGATGATTCTCAACCCTCTCTGTGTTCATTTGCATCCTCCTGGTCTTTCACTGCAAATTTTGTT
>CM034156.1:217259621-217264621 GCA_019776745.2 Taxus chinensis | reverse complement strand
ACCCTAAACCCTAAACCCTAAACCCTGAAACCCTAAACCCTAAACCCTAAACCCTAAACCCTAAACCCTAAACCCTAAACCCTAAAACCTAAACCCCTAAACCCTAAACCTAAACCCTAAACCCCTAAACCCTAAACCCTAAACCCTAAACCCTAAACCCTAAACCCTAAACCCTAAAACCTAAACCCTAAAAAAAACCCTAAACCCTAAACCCTAAACCCCTAAACCTTAAACCCTAAACCCTAAACCCTAAAATCCTAAACCCTAAACCCAAAACCCTAAACCCTAAACCTAAAGCCCTAAACCCTAAACCCTAAACCTTAAACCCTAAACCCTAAATCCTAAACCCTAAACCCTAAACCCTAAACCCTAAACCCTAAACCCTAAACCCTAAACCCTAAACCCTAAACCCTAAACCCTAAATCCTAAACCCTAAACCCTAAACCCTAAACCCTAAACCCTAAATCCTAAACCCTAAACCACTAAACCCTAAACCCTAAAACCTAAACCCTATATCCCTAAACCTAAACCCTAAAACCTAAACCTAAAAATAAACCCTAAACCCTAAAGCATTTTCCCTAAACCATAAACCCTAAACCATAAACCCTAAACCCTAAACCCTGAAACTTAAACCCCTAGCCCTAAACCATAAACCCTAAACCCTAAAATAAACCCTAAACCTAAACCCTTAAACCCTAAACCTTAAACCCTAAACCCTAAACACCAAACCCTAAACCCTAAACCCTTAAACCCTAAACCATTAAACCCTAAATAAACCCTAAACCCTAAACCCTAAACCCTAAACCCCAAACCCTAAACCCTAAACCCTAACCCTAAACTATAAACGCTAAACCCTAAACCCTTAAATCTGATCCCTAAACCCTAAAAAATCCTAAACCCTAAACCCTAAACACTAAACCCTAAACCCTAAACACTAAACCCTAAACCCTAAACCCTAAACCTAAACCCTAAAACCTAAACCCTAAACCCTAAACCCATAAACCCTAAACCCTAAACCCATAAACCCAAAACCCATAAACCTATAACCCTAAACCCATAAACCATAAATCCCTAAACTCTAAACCCTAAACCCTAAACCCTAAACCCTATAAACCCTAAACCCTAAACCTCTAAACCCTAAACCCTAAACCTTGAAATCTAAACCTAAATTGTAAACCCTAAAACCCTAAACCCTAAAACCCTAAACCCTAAACCTAAACCCCCCCTAAACCCTTAAACCTTTAGACCCTAAAACCTGAACCTAAACCCTAAACTCTATACCCTAAACCCTAAACCCTAAACCCTAATCCCTAAACCATAAACCCTAAACCCTAAACCTTAAACCCTAAACCCTAAACCCTAAAAAACCTTAAACCCTAAACCCTAAACCCCTTGATGCCCTAAACCCTAAACCCTAACACCTAAACCCTAAACCCTAAACTCTTACCCCTAAACCCTAAACCCTAAATCTTGAAACCTACACCCTATACCCTAAACCCTAAACCCTAAAACCTAAACCCTAAACCTAAAACCTAAACCCTAAACACTAAACCTAAACCCTAAAACCTAAAACCTAAACCATCAATCATAAACCCTAAACCCTAAACCCTAAAACCTACAACCTAAACCATAAATCATAAACCCTAAACATAAACCCTTAATCCTTAACCCTGAACCCTTAGCCCTAAACGCTAAACCCTAAACCTTAAACACTAAACCCTAAGCTGTAAACCCTAAACCCTTATACCTAAACCCTAAACCCAAAACCATAAACCCTAAACCCTAAAACCTAAACCCTAAAAACTAAACCCTAAACCCTAAACCTGAACCCTAAAAACCTAAAAACCTTAATCATAAACCCTGAACCCTAAAACCTAAACCCTAAACCCTAAACCATAAACCCTAAACCCTAAACCCTTAACCCTAAACCCTAAACCCTAAACCTTAAACCCTAAACTAAACCCTAAACCATGAAACCTAAACCCTAAACCCTAAACTAAATCCAAATCCCTAAACCCTAAACCCCTAAACCTAAACCATAATCCCTAAACCCTAAATTGTAAACCCTAAACCCTAAACCCTTAAACCCTAAAACCCTTAAACCCTAAACCTAAAAACTAATCCTTAATCCCTAAACCCTAAACTATAAAATCTAAACCCTTAAACCTTAGCCCTAAATCTTAAACCCTAATCCATAAACTCTAAAATCTAAACCCTAAACCATAAACCCTAATCCCTAAACCCTGTAAACCCTAAACCATAAACCTTAAACCTAAACCCTAAACCCTAAACCCTATAAACCTAAACCCTAAACCCTAAACCCTAAACCCTAAACCCTAAAACTAAACCCTAAACCCTAAACTTAAACCCTAAAACCTAAACCCTAAACACTTAGCCCTAAACCTAAACCCTAAACCCTAAACCCTAAACCCAAAACACCTAAGCCCTAAACCCCAAAACCTAAACCCTAAACCCTAAAACCTAAACCCTAAACCCTAAACCCTAAACCCTATAGCCCTAAACCCTAAACCCTAAACCCTAAATCCATCTAAAACCTAAATCCTAAACCCTAAACCCTAAATCTCCTAAACCTTAAACCCTTAGCCTAAACCCTAATCCCTAAACCCTAAACCCTAAACCTAAACCCTAAACCCATAAACCCTAAACCCTAAACCCTAAACCTCTAAACTCCCTAAACCCTAAACCCTAAACCCTAAGACCTAAACCCTAAACCCTAAACCCTAAGCCCTAAAACCTAAACCCTAAACCTAAATAAACCAAAACTAAACCCTAAACCCTAAACCCTATAAACCCTAAACTCCTAAACCCAAACCCTAAACCCTAAACCCTAAACCCTAAACCCTAAAAATTAAACCCTAAACCTTAAAACTTAAACCCTAAGACCTAAAGCATAAACACTAAACCCTAAACCCTAAACCCTAAAACCTAAACCCTAAACCCTAAACCCTAAGCCCTAAACCCTAAACCCTAAACCCTAAAACCTAAACCCCTAAAAACCTAAACCTAAACCCTAAACCCTAAACCATAAACCCTAAACCTTTAGTCCCTAAACCCTAAACTCTAAAACCCTAAACCCTAAACCCTAATCCCTAAACCATAAAACCTAAACCTTAAACCCTAAAACCTAAACCCTAAACACTAAACCCTAAACCCTAAACCCTAAACCCTAAACCCTAAAACCTAAACCCTAAACCCTAAACCCTAAACCCTAAACCTTAAAACCTAAGCTCTAAACCCTAAAATATAAACCCTAAACCCTAAACCCTAAACCATAAACCCCATAAAATGTAAACCCTAAACCTTGATCCCTAAACCATAAAATCTAAACCATAAAAACTAAACCTCATGAGCTTGATAAACCTTAAACCCTAAACCCATAAACCCTAAACCACTAAACACTTAGCCCTAAACCCTATAAACCTAAACCCTAAACCCTAAACCCTAACCCTAAATCCTTAAACCCTAAACCCTAAACCAAAAACACTAAACATAAATTCCTAAACCCTAAATCCTAAATCCCTAAGACCTAAACCTAATTCTAAACCCTAAATTGAAAAACTAAACCCCCTAAACCCTAAACCCTAAAACCCTAAACCCTAAACCCTAAACCCTAAACCTTATACCCTAAAACCTAAACCCTAACTCCCTAAACCATAAACCCTAAACCTTAACCCTAAACTTAAAACCCTAAACCCTAAACCTAAACCCTAAAACCTAAACCCTAAAATCCTAAACCTAAATCCCTAAACCTAAAACGCTAAACCCTTAGCTCTAAACCCTAAACCCTAAACCCTAAATGCTAAACCCTTAAACCTAAAACAAAAACCCTCAAACCTAAACCCTATGCCCTGAATGCTAAACCCTAAACATTAAAACTCTTAAACTATAAACAAAAAACCCAAAAAACCTAAACCCTAAACCCTAAACCCTAAACCCTAAATCTAAACCCTAAACCCTAAATCCTAAACCCTAAACCCTAAAACCTAAACCCTAAACCCTAAATCCTAAACCCTAAACCCTAAAACCTAAACATAAACCTTAAACCTAAACCTAAACCTAAACCCTAAACCCTAAAATCTAAACCCTAAAACTAAACACTAAACTATAAACCCTAAACATAATCCTAAACCCTAAAATTAAATCCCTAAACCCTAAACCCTAAACCCTAAACCCTAAACCCTAAACCCTAAATCTAAAACCTAAACCCTAAACCTAAACCCTAAACCCTAAACCCTAAATCCTAAACCCTAAATCCTAAACCCTAAACCCTAAAACATAAATTAGCCTTAAACCCTAAACCCTAAAACCTATAAACCCTAAACCCTAAACCCTAAACCCTAAAACCTAAATAACAAACCATTAAACCCTAAACCCTAAACCTATACCCTAAAAAAACCCTAATCCTAAACCCTAAAGCCCTAAACCCTAAACCTTAGCCCTAAACCCTAAACCCTAACCCCTTAAACCCTAAATCCTTAAACCTAAATCCTAAATAATAAACTCTAAACTCTAAACCCTAAACCCTAAACCCTAAACCTCAAATCCTAAACCCTAAACCCTAAACCATAAACCCTAAAAACCCTAAACCCTAAACCTAAACCTAAAATATTAAACCCTAAACCCTTTAACCCTAAACCCTAAACCCTAAACCTAAACCCTATATCCTAAACCCTTAACCCTAAACCCATAAACCCTAAACCTTAAACCCTAAACCTAAGCCCTAAACCTTAAACCCTAAACACTAAAACCTTACCCTAAACCCTAAACCATACCCTAAACCTTAATCCCTAAACCCTAAACACTAAACCGTAATCCCTAAATCTTGAGCCCTAAGCCCTAAACCCTAAATAATAAACCTAAACCCTCAACCCTAAACTTTTAATTAAACCCTAAACCCTAAACCCTAAACCCTTAATCCTAACCCTTAAACCCTAAACCTGATAAACCCTAAACCTAAACCTAAGCCCTAAACCCTAACC
>CM034156.1:217212121-217257121 GCA_019776745.2 Taxus chinensis | reverse complement strand
ACCCTAAACCCTAAACCCTAAACCCTAAACCCTAAACACTAAACCCTAAACACCTAAACACTAAACCCTAAATAAAACCCTAAACCTAAACCTAAACCCTAAACCCTAAACCCTAAACCAAACCCTAAATCCTAATAAGTAAACCCTAAACCCTAAATCCTAAATCCTTAAACCCTAAACCTTAAACCTTAAACTAAAAACCCTAAACCCTAAACCCTAAACCCTAAACCCTAAACCCTAAACCCTAAACCCTAAACCTTAAAACCTAAAGCCTAAATATAAACCCTAAATCCTAAACCTTAAACCCTAAACCCTAAAATACTAAACCCTAAACCCTAAACCCTGAGCCTTAAACCCTAAACCCTAAACCCTAAGACCCTAAACCCTAAACCCTAAACATTAAACCCTATACCATAAACCCTAAGCCCTAAACCCTAAACCATTAACATTTGAACCCTAAACCCTTAACCATAAACCCTAAACCCTAAAAATCACTAAACCCTAAACCCTATAATCCTTAAACCATAAACCCTAAACCCTAAACCCTAAACCCTAAACCCTAAACCCTAAACCCTAAATCCCTAAACCCTAAACCTAAAGCCATAAACCCTAAACACTAAAGCCTAAATCCTAATCCTTAAACCTTAAACCCTAAACCCTAAACCTAAACATTAAACCCTAAACCCTAAACCCTTAAACCCTGAACCCTAAACCCTAAACCCTAAACCTAAACCCCCTAAACTCTAAACCCTAAACCCTAAAAAACATAAACAAATCCTAAGCTAAATCCTAAACTACCTAAACCCTAAACCATAAACCCTAAACCCTAAACCCTGAACCTAAACCCTAAACCCTAAACAATAAACCCTAACCTTTAAATCCTAAAACCCTAAACCTTAAACCCTAAACTCTAAACTCTAAACCCCATAAACCCTAAACCTTAAACCCTAAACCCTAAACTAGAAACCCTAAACCCTAAACCCTAAACCCTAATCCCTAAACCCTTAAACACTAAACCACAAATTCTAAAGCCTAAACCCTAAACCCTAAACCCTAAACCCTAAACCCTAAACCCTAAACTATAAACCCTAAACTATAAACCCTAAACCCTGAGTCCTAAAACCTAAACCCTAAATCCTAAACCCTAAAACCTAAACCCTTGACCATAAACTCCAAACCCTAAACCCTAAACATTGAGCCCTAAACCCTAAACTATAAACCTTAGATGTAAATCTGTTGTAAACCCTAAACCCTAAACCCTAAACCCTAAACCATAAACCATAAACCCTAAACCCTGATAAGCCCTAAACCTTAAAGCCTAAACCCTAATTGACCCTAAACCCTTAACAACCTAAACCCTAAACCGATAAACCCTAAAACCTTAAACCCTAAAACCAATAAAACCCTAAAACCCTAAACCCTAAACCCTAAACACTAAACCCTTAACCCTGAACCCTAAACCATAAAACCTAAACCCCCTAAATGCCAAAAACCTAAACCCTAAACCCTAAATCCTAAATCCTAAACCCTAAAAACTTAAATCCCTAAACCCTAAACCCTAAAATCAATAAATCCTAAACCCTAAACCCTAAAAACTAACCCTAACCCCTAAACCATAAACCCTAAACTCTAAAAACCTTAAACCCTAAACCCTAAACCCTAAACTCTAAAACCTAAACCCTAAACCCTAAACCTAAACTATAAACCCTCAATATTTAACCCTAAATCCTAAACCATAAACCATATATCCTAAATCCTAAACCCTAAAACAAAAACCTTAAACCCTAAATGCCCTTAAACCCTAAACCCTAAACCCTAAACCCTGAACCATAAACCCTAGTAAACACTAAACCTTAAACCCTAAACCCTAAATCCTAAAACCCTAAACCATTAGCCCTAAACTCATAAACCCTAAACCCTAAACACTAAACCCTAAACCCATAACCCTTAACCCTAAACTCTTAGTCCTAAACCCTAAACCAATAAGTCCTTAAAACCCTAAACCTTAAACCTAAACCCTAAACCCTAAACCCTAAACCCTAAACCCTAAACCCTAAAATCCTAATCCCTAAACCCTAAACCCTAAACCCTAAAACCTGAGCCCTAAACCCTAAATTAACCCTAAACCCTAAATCCTAAAGCCCTAACCCTAAACCCTAAGCCCATAAACCCTAAACCCCTAAACCTTAAACCCTAAACTAAACTAAACCTTAAACCCTAAACCCTAAATCCTAAATAGTGTGCCCTAAACCCTAAAACCTAAACCCCTATCTATAAACCCCTATGCCTAAATACTAAACCCTAAATCCTAAAATGAAAATCCATAGCCTAAACCCTAAACCCCCTAAACCCTAAACCCGTAGCCAAAAAACTAAAACCCAAAACCATAAATCATGAAACCTTAACCCTAAACCCTAAACACTAAACATTAATACCTAAACCCTAAACCCTAAACCCTAAAACCTAAACACTAAATCTTAAACCTCTAAACCCTAATCCCTTAGTTTTGAATCATAAACCCTAAACCCTAAACCTAAATCCTAAACCCTAGACAGTGAGCCCTAAACCCTAAACCCCTAATCCTAAACTCTAAAGATAAAACCCTAAACTCTAAACCATAAACTCTAAACCTTATAAACCCTAAACCATAAACCCTTAGCCCTAAAATCTAATAACTAAGCCCTAAACCCTAAACACTGAGCTCTAAACCCTAAACTCTAAACCTTAAGAACTCTAAACCCTAAACCCTAAACCCTAAAACCCTAAACTAAACCCTTATAAAACCCTAAACCTTAAACCTAAAACCCTAAACTCTAATCCCTAAACCCTAAACCCTTAAAATCTGAGCTGTAACCTAAACCTAAGCCCTAAACCCTAAAACCTAAACCATAAACACTAAACCCTAAACCCTAAGCCCTAAACCCTAATAAACCCTAAACCTTGAAACCCTAAACCCTAAACCCTAAACCTTGAAAACCCTAAACCCTAAACTCCTAAGCCTTAAACCATAAACCCTAAACCATAAATTGAGAATAAACCCTAGACCCTTGACCCTAAACCATAAGCCCTAAACGCTAAGCTCTGAGCCCTAAACTCTAAACCCTAATCCCCTAAACGCTAAACTAAATCCTTAAACCCTAAATCCTAAACCCTAAATAATAAACCCTAAACCCTGAAAAACCATAAAGCCTAAACCTCTAAACCCTAATCCCTTAGCTTTGAATCATAAACACTAAACCCTAAACCATGTAACCTTAAACCCTAAACCCTATAAGGCCTAAATCTAATAAACCCTAAACCCTAAACCTAAACCCTAAACCCTAAACCCTAAACCCTAAACCGTAAAACACTTAAACCCTAAACCATAAACCTTAAAATCCTTATCCCTAAACACCTGAGCCCTAAACTCTAAAACCCTAAAAACTAAACCCTTAAACCCTTAACCCTAAACCTTAAAATGATAAACCCTAAACCCTAAACCCTAAGCCCTAAACTATAAACCCATAGCCCTAAACCCTAAACCTAAACCCTAAACCCTAAATTTTAATACCTAAACCCTAAACCCTAAACCATGAGCCCTAAAAATCCTAAACCCTAAACCCTAAATAAACACCTAACCCCTAAACCCCAAACCATGAAACCCTATAAACCCTAAACTTAAACCCTAAACCTTAAATGAGACTAAACCTATAAACCTTAAACCCTAAACCCTAAACCCTAAACCCTAAACCCTAAACCTAAACCCTTAACCCTAAAACATAAACCCTTAAACCATTAATGCCTAAAGCCCTAAACCCTAAACCCTAAACATTAAACCCTAAACACCCTAAACCTAAAGCCCTAAACTGCTAAACCCTAAAAAGTTAAACTAAACCCTAAAAAACCCTAAGCCTTGAGCCCTAAACCCTAAACCCTAAACTTAAAGAATAATCCTAAACCCTAAACCTTGAGCCCTAAACCCTAAACACCATAAACATAAACTAAACCCTAAAACCCTAGCCCTAAACTAAACCCTAAACCGTAGCCCTAAACCCTAAACCCTATAAAGCCCTCAATATCCCTAAACCCTAAACCCTAAATCATGAAACCCTAAACCCTAAACCCTAAACCCTAAACCCTATAAACCCTAAACCCTAAACATATGCCCTAAAACACTAAACCCGAAACCTGAAACCCTAAAACTTGAAACCCTAAACCCTAAACACTAAAAAGCCCTAAACCCTAAACCCTAAACCATAAACCCTAAACCATAATCCCTAAACCCTAAACCCTTAACCCTAAACTATAAAACATGAGCCATAAACCCTAAACCCTAAACCCTAAACCCTAAACCCATTAAAGTAAACCCTAAACCCACTAAACCCAAACCCTAAACCTTAAAAATTTTCCATTAAACCCTAAACCCTAAACCCTAAACACTAAACCCTAAACCCTAAACCATTGAATCTCTAAACCCCTAACCCCTAAACCCTAATCCCTAAACCCATAAACCCTAAACCCTAAACCAACAATAGTCCTAAACCCTAAACCCTAAACCCTAAACCATGAGCCTAAAAACCTAAACACTTAAAAACCCTAAACACTTAACCCTAAACCCATAAACCCTAAACCCTAAACCTAAACCCTAAACCATAAACCTAAAATACTAAAACCTAAACACTAAAACATAAACCCTATACCCTAAACTCTAAACCCTAAACCTTAAACCCTAATCCTAAACCCTAAACCCTAAACCCTAAACCCTAAACCCTAAACTCAAAATCTAAACCCTAAACCTATAAACCTAAATTCCCTAAACCCTAAACCCTTAGCCCTAAACCCTAAATCTAATGGTTCTTGATCCCTAAACACTAAACCCTAAACCCTCAATCATAAACCCCCTAAACCCTAAAACCTAAACCATAAACCTAAAGCCCTAAACCCTAAACCCTAAACCCTAAACCCTAAAATCTAAACCCTTAAACCCTAAACCCTAAAACATCTGTAAACCTAAAACCTTAACCTAAACCTAAAGCCCTAAACCCTAAACCCTAAACCTTAAACCCTAAGCCCTAAACCATAAACCCTAAGCCCTAATCCATAAACCCTAAAACATTAACCCTAAACTATAAACCCCCTAAACACTAAACCCTAATCCCTAAACCCCAAACACTAAGCCCTAAACCCTAAACCCTAAACCATGAGCCCTAAACCATAAACCCTAAAACCTAAAACCTAATCCCTAAACCCTAAACCTTAAACACTAAAACCTAGCCATAAACCTTAAACCCTAAAACCTAATCCCTAAACCCTAAATACTAAACCCTGAGCCATAAAAGCTAAACCCTAAACCATAAACCATAAACCCTAAACCTTAAACCCTAAACCCTAAACCATAAACCCTAAACCCTAAACCATAAACCATAAAACCTAAACCCTAAACCCTAAACCCTAAACCTAAACCCTTAAACCCTAAACCCTAAACCTGTAAACCCTAAACCTAAATCCTTAAACACTAACAACTAAACCAAAAACCCTAAACCCTAAACCCTAAACATTGAGCCCTAAAATGTAAAACCTAAGCCCTAAACCTTAAATCTCAAGCCCTAAACCCTAAACCCTAAAACCCTATCCATACACCTTAAACCCTAAACCCTAAACAGTAAATTGTAAACCTTAAACCTTGAGCCTTAAACACTAAACCCTAAACCTTAAGAGCTAAACCCTAAACCCTAAACCTTGAACCCTAAAACCTAAACCCTAAAACTTAAAACCAACTTAACCCTAAACCCTAAAGTCTAAGCCTTAAACTACAAACAATTAACCTAAAAACCTAAACCCTAAATACTAAACCCTAAACAATAAAAATTAAACCCTAAACCATAAACCCTGAGACCTAAATCCTAAACCCTAAACCATAAAACACTGAAAAACCTTAAACCCTAAACCCT
Source organism: Taxus chinensis (assembly GCA_019776745.2). Classification (NCBI taxonomy): domain Eukaryota; kingdom Viridiplantae; phylum Streptophyta; class Pinopsida; order Cupressales; family Taxaceae; genus Taxus; species Taxus chinensis. The sequence goes on along the minus strand of CM034156.1, from coordinate 217,251,191 downwards.
AAACCCTAAACCATCAACCCTAAAACCTAAACCCTAAACCCTAAACCCTAAATAATAAACGTTACACCATATACCTTTAGTGCTAAACAATGAACCCTAAATCTTGAACCCTAAACCCTAATACCTAATCCCTAAATCCTAAAACCTGAATAATAAGCCCTAAACCATAAACTATAAATCCCCTTAACCCTAAACCCTAAGACCTTAGCCCTAAACCCTAAACCCTAAATGCTAAACACTAAACATTAGTCCTTAAACTTGAGATCTAAAACCTAAAATTAGCCATAAACCCTTTGCCCTCAACCCTAAACCTTAAATATTGAACCATAAACTCTAAAATTTAAACCCTAAACCCTAAACTAGACACCATAAGCCATAAATTGTTTACCTTGGTCCCTAAACCATAAAACCTTAACCCTAAACCCTAAACTGTAAACCATAAACCCTAAACCCTAAACCCATAAAAAAATCCCTAAACCCTAAACCCTAAACCCTAAACCCTAAACCTTAAACCCTAAACCCTAAACCCTAAAACCCTAAACCCTAAAACCCTAAACCCTAAACCTAAACGCTCTAAACCCTAAACCTAAACCCTAAACCCTAAACACTAAACCCTAAAACCTTAAATTGTAAAGCCCCTAAACCCTAAACCTTAATCCTTAAACCCTAAACCCTAATCCATAAACCCTATACCCTAAACCCTAAAACCCATAAATCCTAAACCTTGAACCCTTAGCCCTAAACCATAATCTTGAAACCCTAAAACCCTAAACTCATAAGCCCTAAACCCTAAACCCTAAACTCCAAACCTTGAAACCGTAAACCTTAAAATATAAATCCTAAACCCTAAATGATAAACCCTAAACCATAAACGATAAACCATAAGTCTTAAACCCTAAACACTAAACCCTAATCCCTTAAATCCATAAACCCTAAACCTAAACCCTAAACCCTAAACCTAAACCCTAAACCTAAACCTAAACCCTAAACCCTAAATCCTAAACCCTAAACCCTAAAGCCTAAACATAAAACCCTAAGCCCTAAACCTAAACACTAAACACTAATATCTAAACCCTAAACCCTAAAATCTAAACCCTAAGCCCTAAACCATAAACGTAAACCAATACCCTAAAACCTAAACCCTAAACCCTAAACCCTAAATCATAAACCCTAAACACTAAACCCTAAACCCTAAAATATAAACCTTAAACCCTAAACCCTAAACACTAAAAACCTAAACCTACCATAAACCCTAAACCCTAAACCCAAAACCCTAAACCCTAAACCCTAAACCATGAGCCCTAAAACCTAAACACTAAACCCTAAACCCTAAAAACCTTAAAACCCTAAACCCTAAATGATAAACCTTGAACCATAAACCCTAATCCATAAACCCTAAACCATAAACCGTAAACCTTAAACCATAAACCCTAAATCCTAAACCCTAAAACCTAAATCCTAAACCATTATACCTAAACCCTAAATCCTAATCCCTAATCCATTAGCCCTTAACCCTATACCTTACACCCTAAACCCTAAATTTTAAACCCTAAACAATATACCTTAAACCCTAAACCATTAACCATAAACCCTAAACCCTAAACCCTAAACCTTGAGCCCTAAGCCCTAAACCTTAAACCCTAAACCCTAAACCCTAAACTATAAACCATAAACCCTAACCCTAAACCCTAAAACCTAAACCCTAAACCCTTATGCCAAAACCCTAAACCCCTATCCTAACCCCCTAAACCTAAACCCTAATGCCCTAAACCCTAAACCCTAAACCCTAAAACCTAAACCCTAAACCCTAAACCCTAAACCCTAAACCTAAACTCATAAACCCTAAACCTAAACCTTAAACCCTTAAACCCTAAAACCTAAACCCTAAACCATAAACCCTAAACCCTAAACCCTAAAATTAAACCCTAAACCCTAAACCCTTAAACCCTAAACCCTAAACCCTAAACCCTCAACACCATGAACCCAAAACCCTTAAACCAAAAACCCTAAACCCAAATCCCTAAAACATAAACCCTAAACCCTAAACCGTAAAGAACTAAATCCCTAAACCTTAAACCCTAAGCCCTAAACCCTAAACCCTAAACCCTAAACCCTAAACCCTAAACCTAAACCCTATAGCCTTAAACCCTAATCACTAAAACCCTAAACCCTAAATACTTAAAACCTAAACCCTTAACCCTAAACCCTAAACCTAAACCCTAAACTTAAGCCATAAACACTAAAAATCCTAAACCCTAAACCCCCCAAGCCTAAACCCTAAACCCTAAACCTAAACCGTACGCCCTAAACCATAAACCCTAAATCCTAAACCCTAAACCCTAAATCCTAAATCCTAATTCCTAAAGCTTAAAACCTAAACAAAAAACCCTAAATCGTAAACCCCCTAGAACCTAAACCCTGAACCCTAATCCCTTAGCCCTTAAATCCTAAACCCTAAACCCTAAAACCTAAACCATAAACCCTAAACACTAAACCATAAAACCTAAATCCTAAACCCTAAACCCTAAACCCTATTCCCTAATCCCTAAAACCTAATCCCTAAATCCTAACCTCTAAAAACTAAAACCTAAACCCTATACCCTGATCCCTAAATCTTGAACCCTAAACCATGAGCTCTACACCCTAAATCCTTAGCCCATAGCCAAAACCCATAAACCCTTAACCCTTAAACCCTAAACCCTAACTACCTAAACCCTAAACCCTTAACCATTAACCCTTAACCCTAACCCCTAAATCCTAAACCCTAAACCATAAACCCTAAACCCTAAACCCTAAACCCTAAACCTAAACCATAAGCCCTAAACCCTAAACCCTAAACCCTTATAAATCCCTAACCCTAGTCCCTAAAAATACTAAACCCTAAACCTTAAGCCAAATCCTAAACCCTAAATCCTAAACCCTAAATGATAAATGAAACCTAAACCCTAAAACCTAAACCCTAACCCTAAACCCTAAACCCTAAATCACCTAAACCCTAAACCCTAAACCCTAAACCTAAACCATAATTCCTAAGCCCTAATCCCTAAACCCTAAATGTTAAAACCCTAAACACTATACCCTAAACCTAACCCTAAACCCTAAACCCTTAGCCCTAAACCTAAACCGTAAACCCTAAACCCTGAGCCCTAAACCCTAAACCCTAAACCCTAACAACTAAACCCTAAACCTAAACAAAAAACCCTGAAACCTTAAACCCTAAACCATAAACCCTAAACCCTAAACCCTTAAACCCTAAACACTAAACATAAACCCTAAATCTCTAAACCCTTAACCCTAAACCATAAACCCTAAACCCTAAACCCTAAAACCTAAACCCTTAGTCCTAAACCTTAAACCCTAAACCCTAAACCCTAAATCCTAAACCCTAAACCCTAAACCCTTAACCTAAACCCTAAACCCTAAACCCTAAACCCTAAACCCTAAACCCTAAACCTAATCCCTAAAACCCTAAACCTAAACCCTAAATCCTAAACCTTAAACCCTAAATCCTAAATCCTTATCCCTAAACCCTAAACTCTAAACCCTAAATACATAAACCCTAAACCCTAAACCCTTAAACCCTTAAACCCTAAACCTAAAACCCTAAACCCTAAAACACTTAAACCCTAAACCATGAGCCCTAAACCTAAACCCTAAATGATAAATCCTTAAACCTAAACCTATAATCCCTAAACCCTAAACCCTAAAGCCCTAAAACCTAAATCCTAAACCCTAAACCCTAAACCATAAACCCTAAACCCTAAACATTAAACCCTAAACCCTAAACCCTATACCCTAAACCCTAAACCCTAAACCCTAAATATTGATCCCTAAACCCTAAACCCTAAACCCTAAACCCTAAACCATAAACTCCCTAATCCCTAAAACCATAGCCCTAAATCCTAATCCATAACACCTAAAACCTAATACCTAAAACCCCTTATCCTAAACCTAAACCCTGAAACCCTAAACCCTAAAACCTAAACCCCAAACCCTATAATCCTAAACCCTAAACCAATAAACCCTAAACACTAAACCTAAACCTTCACCCCTAAACCCTAAATCCCTAAACACCTAAAACCCTAAATCCATAAACCCTAAATCATAAATCCTACACCCCAAATTGTAAATCCTAAACCCTAAAATGAGTTAACCCCAAACCATAAACCCTTAGTCCTAAACCCAAAACCATTAACCCTAAACCCTTAGCCCTAAAAAATATAATCCCTAAACCTTAAACCCAAAACCTTAAACCTAAACCCTAAAAATCTAAACCCTAAACCCTAAACCCTAAATCCTAAACCTAAACCCTAAACCTTAAACCCTAAACCTTAAACCTTTAATATTTAACCGTAAACATTAAACCATAAACAATATACCATGATCCTTAAAATTTAAATCATAAACCATAAACCTTAAACAATAAACCCTTAGCCCTAAACCCTAAACCTTGAGCCTTAAACCCTAAACCCTAAACCCCTAAACAATAAAACCTAAAACCTTAAACCCTCAACCATAAAACCTAAATAATAAACCCTAAACCTTTAGCCATAAACCTTAAACCCTAAACCCTAAACCCTAAACCCTGACCCATAAACCCTAAACCCTAAACCCTAAACCCTAAACCCTAAACCCTAAACTTTAAACCCTAAACCCTTAAACCCAAACCCTAAAACATAAACACTAAACCCTAAACCCTAAACCATAAAACCTAAACCCTAACCATAAAACCTAAACCCTAAACCCTATAACCTAAACCTTAAACCCTAAACACTGAAATCTGATCTCTAAACCCTAAACCCTAAACCATGAGCACTAAACCTTAAACCCTAAACTCTAAACCCTAAACCCTAAACCCTAAACCCCTAACCCTAAACCTTAAATAGTAAACCCTAAACCATAAACCCTAAACCCTATACAATAAAAGCCTAAAACCTAAACCTAAACCCTAATAGACCTAAACCTTGAGCCCTAAACCCTTAATCCTAAACTCTAAACCCTAAACCCCTAAACACTAAACCATAAAAACTAAACACTAAACCCTAAACCTAAACCCTAAACCCTAATCCTAAACTCTAAACCATAAACCCTAAAACTTAAACTCTAAACCCTAAACCCCAATACTTAAACCCTAAATCTTGAGCCCTAAACCCTAAACCCTAAACCCCTAAACCTAAACCCCTAACACTAAATACTCTAAACCCTAAATCCTAAAGTTAAAATCCCATAGCCTAAACCGTAAACTCATAGCCAAAAACCATAAACCCTAAACCCTAAACCCTAAACCCTAAACCCTAAACCCTAAACCCTAAACCCTAAACCCTAAAGCCCTAAAACCTAAACCCTAAACTAAACCCTAAACCATAAATCACCTAAACCCTAAAATCTAAATCCTAAGCCCTAAACTGTAATCCCTAAACCCTATACCATAAACCCTAAATCTTAAACCCTAAACCCTAAACCCTAATCCGTAAACCTTAAACCCTAAACCCTAAACCCTAAAACATAAAACCTAAACCTAAACCCTAAACCCTAAGCATTAAACCCTAAATCCTAAACCATAAACCATAAACCCTAAACCTTAAAACCTAAAGCCTAAATTGTGAGCTCTAAACCCTCAACCCTAAACCCTAATCCCTAAACCCTAAACCCTAAACCCTAAACCATAAAACCTAAACCTTGATTCCCTAAACCCTAAACCCTAAACCCTAAACATTGAGCCCTAAATCATAAAAACTAAACCCTAAACCCTAAACCTTAAACCTTAAACCCTAAACCCTAAACCCTAAACTCTATACCCTAAACCTAAAAACTTAAACCCTAATCCCTAAACCCTGAATGGTAGTCCTAAACCCTAAACACTAAACCATAAATCGTAAACCCTAAACATTATACCCTATACCCTCAAGCCTAAGCCCTAAAAACTAAACCCTAAACCCTAAACTCTAAACCCTAAAACCTAGGCCATAAACCCTAAACCCTAAACCCTAGACCCTAAATAGAAAACCCTAAACCTTAAAACCTTAAACCAAAACCTTAAACCCTAAACCCTAAAACCCTATCCCTAAACCCTAAATCATAAACCTTAAACCTTGAGTCCTAAACACTAAACCCTAAACCCTAAAAGATAAATCCTTAACCCTAAACCCAAAACCCTAAACCCTAAACCCTAAATACTAAACCCTAAACCCTAAACAATAAACCCTAAATATCTAAACCCTAAATCCTATAACACTAAAACCTAAACCCACTGAGTCACATTAAACCGAAACCCTAACCCCTAAACCCTAAACCCAATCCCCTTAGCCCTAGACCCTAAACCCTAAATACTAAACCCTAAACCCTAAGAAACCCTAAACACTAAACACTAAACACTAAACCCTATAACCTAAACCCTAAAAACTAAAGATTAAACCCTAAACCCTGATCCCTAAATCCTAAACCCTAAACCATAATCCCTTATCCCTAAACCCTAAATCCTAAAACCCTAGACCTAAACCCTCAACCCTAAAACCTAAGACCTAAAATCTAAACCCTAAATCCCTATCCCTAAATTGTACACACTAAAACTTAAAGTCTAAACCTTTAGTGCTGAACCATGAACCCTAAACCCTAAACCCTAATCCTTAAACCTAAATCCCTAAACCATAAACCCTAAAACCTAAACCATGATCCCTAAAATCTAAACTATAAACCACATAAACCCTACACCTTTAGCCCTATACCCTAAACCCTAAACCCTAAACCTAAACCCTAATCCTTAAACCCTAAGCCCTAAACCCTAAACTTAAACCCTAAACCTAAACCACTAAACCATAAACCCTACTAAATTAAACTATTGATGCCTAAACTCCCTAAACCTTAAACCCTAAACCCTAAACCCCTAAACCTTAAACCCTAATCCCTAAACCATAAAACGAAGTCCTAAAATCAAAACCTTAAACTATGAGCACTTAACTCTAACCCCTAAACCCACTAAACATTAAAGCCTAAACCCTAAAACCTTAGTCTAAATCCTAAACCCTAAAACTTGAGCCCTAAACCCTAAACCCTAAACCATAAACCATAAATCCTAAACCCTAAACTGTAAACCCTAAAATTACAATAAACCCTAAACCTTAAACCTAAGCCCTAAATCCTAAACCTAAACATAAGATTAAACCCTAAACCCTAAACCCTAAACCTAAACCCTAAACCTTAAACCCTAAACACTAAACCTAAACCGTAAACCCATAAACCCTAAACCTTATAACTATACTAAAACCTAAACCCTAAACCCTAAACCCTAAACCCTAAACCGTAATCCCTTAACCCTAAACCCTAAACCCTAAACCCTAAACCCTAAACCCTAAACCCTAAACCCTTATCTTAAACCCATAAACCAAACGACTAAACCTTAAACCTAAACCCTTAACACTAAACCCTCAACCCTAAACTATAAACCCTAAACCATTAAACATGATCCCTAAACACTAAACACTAAAAATTAAACCCTCAACCCTAATCGTTAAAACCCTATAACCCTAAACCTAAACCTTAGCCCTAAACCCTAAACCCTAAACCCTAAACCCTAAACCCTAAACCCTAAATTCCTAAATCCCTAAAAACCTAACCATTGTAAACCCTAAAACCTAAAACCCTAAACCCTAAACCCTTACCCTAAACCCTAAACCCTAAACACTGAGACATAAACCATAAATCCTACGCCTTTAAACTAAATCAATAAACCTAAATCCCTAAATTAAACCTTAAAACCCTAAACCCTAAACCCTTAACACTAAACCATAAATACCTAAACCCCTAAACCCTAAACCCTAAACCCTAAACCCTAACCCCTAAACCCTAAACCCTAAACCCTAAACCCCTAACCTAAACCCTAAACCCTAAAACCTAAACCCTAAATCCTAAACCCTAAACCCTAAATTCCTAAACCCTAAATCTGAAACCACTAAACCCTAAACCCTAATGCCCTAAACCCTAAACCCTAAACCTTGATAGACCTAAACCCTAAATCCTAAACCATAAACAATAAAGCCTAAATCCTAAACCCTAAACTCAAAACCCTAAATACTAAAACCTAAACCCTAAATCCTAACCCCTAAACCTAAACCCTAAACCCTAAACACTAAACCCTTAGCCCTAAAACCTAAAATCTAAACCCTAAACCATAAACAATAAACCCTAAGACCTAAACCCTAAACTATAAATCCTAAACCCTAAAACCATAAGCCCGTAAACCCTAAACCCTAAACCCTAAACCCTAAACCCTAAACCCTAAACATTAAACCCTAAAACCTAAACCCTAAACCCTAAACCCTAAAGATACCTAAATCCTAAACCATAAACAATAAACCATGAACCCCAAAACATAAACCCTAAAACCCTAGCCCTAAATGCTAAACCCTAAAACAAAAGACGTAAACCCTAAACCGTACACACTAAACCTTAAACTATAAACCCTAAAAAATCCTAAAACCTAAACCCTGAGCCATAAAGTACTAAACCCTAAACCCAAACCCTAAAATCTAAACCATAAACCCTAAACCCTTAATTATAAACCCTAAACCCTAAACCCTTAGCCCTAAACCGTAAACCCTAAACCCTAATCCTTAAACCCTAAGCCCTAAATCCTAAACTATAAACCTCCTAAACCATAAACCCTAACCCCTTAGCCCTAAACCCTAAACTTTAATCCCCGAGCCATCTACTCTAAAATTTAAACACTAAATTGTAAACACTAAACCTTAAGCCATAAACCCTAAAACCTAAACCCTAAATGCTAAATCCTGAGCCCTAAACCCTAAAACCTCAACCCTAAGCCCTAAAAAATAAACCATAAATCTTGAGTCCTAAACCCTAAACTCTATTTCCTAAGCCCTATATTATAAACCACCTAAACCCTAAATCCTAAACCCAATTACCTAAACCATATACCCTATAAATTAAACTCTAAACCCTAAACCCTAAACCATTATCCTTAAATCATAAACCTTAAACCCTAAACCCTTAGCCTTAAACCCTAAACCCTAAACCCTAAACCTTGATCCCTAAACCCTAAACCCTAAAACCTATAATCCTTAAATGCTAAACCCTAAACCCTGAATGCTAAACCCTTAGTCTTAAACTCTAAACATCTAAACCCTGAGCCCTAAAACAAAAACCCTAAACCCTAATACCTATGACCTAAACTAAAAATAATTTACCCTAAAAATTTTAAACCTTAAACTCTAATGCCTTAGACATAAAACCTAAACCCTAAACCTTGAGCCGTAAAACCTAAACAATAAACCCTAAACCCTAAACACTAAAACCTAAACCCTAAACCCTAAACCATAATAAACCCTAAACCCTAAACCATAAACCCTAAACCCTAAACCTTAAACCTTAAACCATAAACTTTAAACATTTAGCCCCAAACAATAAACCCTAAACAATGAGCACTTAACCCTAAACCATATACCCTAAACCATAAGCCCTAAACCCTAAACCCTAAGCCCTATAATCTAAACCCTGAATAGTAAAAACTAAGCCCTAAACCTTAAAATCTAAATCCTAAACCTTTAAACCTAAACCCTAAACCTTAAACCCTTAGACCTAAACCCTGAACCTTAAACCCTAAACTATAGACACTAAGCCATAAACCCTAAACCCTAATCCCTAATCGCTAAAACCTAAACCATAAACTTTAAACCTTTAGCCCCAAATTTTAAACCTCAAACCTTAAGACCTTAACACTAAACCCTATACCCTAATCCTTAAACCCTAAACCCTCAACCCTAAACCATAAACTCTAAGTAGTAAACCTTAAACTCTAAAGCCTAAACCCTTAACCCTAAAACATAAATACCCTAAACCCTTAGACCTAAACCACGAACCTTAAACCCTAAACCCTAGACACTAATCCCTAAACCCTAAACCCTAATCTATAATCCATAAACCCTAAACCATAAACTCTTATCCCTAAACCCTAAAACCTAAACCATAATACCTAAACCCTGATCCCTAAACCCTTAACACTAAACCCAAAACCCTAAACCCTAATTCCTGAGTATTAAAACGTAAACCCTCATCCCTAAAACCTAAACCATAAACACTAAAACCTCAACCCTAAACCATAAACCATAAAACCTAAATTCTAAACACTAAATCGTAAACCCCCTAAACCTCAACCCCTAGGGCCTAAACACTAAACCTTAAACCGTAAAATCTAAATCTTTAATCCTGAATCCTAAACCCTAAATATTGAGACCTAACATCCAAACCATAAACACTAAAACATCAAACCTAAACAATAAACAATAAAAATTTAACCCTAAACCCTAAAACCTAAACCATAAACACTAAAACCTCAAACCTAAACAATAAACAATAAAAATTTAACCCTAAAACCTAAAACCTAAACCATAAACACTAAATCGTAAACCCCTTAAACCTTAAACCCTAGGGCCTAAACCTTAAACCCTAAACCCTAAACCATAAACCATAAACCCTAAAACCTAAACCCTAAACCTTAAACCCTAAACCCTAAACCCTAAAACATAAACCTTAAATCCTAAACCCCTAGCCCTAAACCCTAAACCCCTAATCCTAAAAACTAAACACTAAACCTTAAAAACTAAACTGTAAACATAAACCCTAAAACCCTAAACCTTAAACCCTAAACCCTAAACACTAAATCCTAAACACTAAACCCTAAACCCTAAACCCTAAAACCTAAACAAAGAGTAAGAAACCCTAAACCCTAAACATTAAACCCTAAACAATAAAGTGTAAACTCCCTAAACCCTAAACACTTAGCCCTAAACCCTTGACCTAAACCCTAAACCTTAAACCCTAAACTATAGAAGTCCTAAACCCTAAACCCTTACCCTTAAACCTTGATCCCTAAATCTTAAACCCTAAATCCTAGACCATAAAACCTAAACCCTAAACCCTAAACCATAACCCCTAAACCCTAAATAATGAGCCTTAAACCCCTATTACTAAACCCAAAACCCTAAACTATAAACCCTAACCCTTTTACCCTAAACCCTAAACCCTTAACCATAAGTCCTAATCCCTAAATCCTAAACCCTAAATAACCTAAACATTGAACCCTAAAAAGTAAACCCTAAAACTTACACCCTAAATCCTAAACCACAAGATCTAAACCATAAACCCTAAACTCTAAACACTAAACATTAAAAAATAAAACCTAAACCCTTAAACCCTAAACGCTTATCCCTAAACCGAAAACCATTAATCTTAAACCATAAATGCACAGTCTTTAACCCTAATCACTAAATCCTATACCTTTCTCCCTAAAATCTAAAACTTAAACCCTAACCCCTAACCGTAAACTTTAAATCCTAAAAATGATCCCTAAACCCTAAATCCTAAACTTCTAGCCCTAAACATTAAACCTTAAACCCTTAACCCTAAAGTCTAGACCAGAAACTCTAAACCCTAAAACTAAAAACCCTAAGTCCTAAAACCTGAACTCTAAAGCCTAAACCTCTTAACCCTTAACCTTAAACACTTAACTTTGAATAATAAACCCTAAATCATAAACCAAAATCCTAAAACCTAGATGGTGAGCCCTAAACCCTAAAACCTAAATCCTAAACTCTAAACACTAAACCATAAAAAGTAAACCCTAAACCCTAAACTGTAAACCCGATAAACCCTTAACCCTAAATACTAAACCCTAAGCCCTTAGACCTAAACTCTAAGCCCTAAGATCTAAACCTTGAACCCCTATCCCTTAACCCTTAGCCCTTAATCATAAATCTTGAGCCCCAAACCCTAACCCTTAAAACATAAACCTTATAATATGAGCCCTAAACCCTAAACCCTAAACTCTGAGTCCTAAACCTTAAACCCTAAACCCTAATTTATATAACCTAATCTCTTGACCTTGAACCCAAATCCCTAAACCCTAAGCTCGAAACCCTAAAACAAAAACCCTAAATTTTGAGCCCTAAACCCTAAACCCTAAACCCCATAAAGAATAAACCCTAAACACTAAACCCTAAGACCTTAGACTTAAACTCTAAGCCCTAAACTCATGAACCATAAAACCCCTAAACCCTAAACCCTAAACCATAAAGTCTAAACCCTAAACCCTAAAACCCAAAATCCTAAACTCTAAACCTTAAACCATAAACCATAAACGTAAATCCCTAATCCCGATGCTCTAAACCCTAAAACATAAACCCTAAAATTTGATCCCTAAACCCTAAATGTTAAACCCCAAATCCTAAACCCTAAATCTTAAACAATGAGAATTAAACCCTAGACCATAAACCCTAAACCCTCATCCTTAAACCCTAAACATAAATCATAAACCCCTTAAACCATACACCCTAAACCATTTCCCCTAAACCCTAAACCCTAAATTTTAAACCCAAAACCATGAGTCCAAAACCTTAAACCTTAAACCTTAAACACTAAAAATTAAACATTAAACCCTAAACCCTAAACCTCTAGATCCTTAAAAATAAACCCTTAGCCCTAAACCCTAAACCCTAATCCCTAAACTCTGAGTTGTAACCATAAACCCTAAGCCCTAAACCTTCAACCCTAAACTATAAATTCTAAACCCTAAATTATAAACCCTAAGCCCTAAAAAATAAACCCTAAACCCTAAACCTTAAGTCCTAAAATTTCAACCCTAAAACCTAAGCCCTGAACCCTAAAATATAAACCCTAAATGATAAACCATAAACCCTAAATCCTAAACCCTAAACCATAAATCATAAACCATAAAACCTACACAATAAAACCTTAAACCTTTATCCCTAACCCTAAACCCTAAACCCTTAGCCATAAACCCTAAACCCTAAACCCCTAACCATAAAACCTAAACCCTAAACCCTATACCCTAAACCATAAACCTTAAATCCTAACAACGTGTCCCAAAAACCTAAACCTTAAGCCCTAAATAAAAAAAACCCTAAGCCCCAAGCCCTAAAATCTAAAACCTAATTCCTAAACCTTAACCCTAAATCCTAATCCATACACCCTTAACCATAAACCCCTAACCCTAAACCATGAGCTCTAAGCCCTAAAACCTAACCCTAAACTTATAAAACCCTAAACCCTAAATCCTTTAACCTAAAATGTGAGCACCCTAAACACTAATCCCTTAACGCTAAAGCCTAAACAATGATCCCTAAACCCTAAACCCTAAACTGTAAAACACAAACCATAAAACCTTAAACCTTTATCCCTAAACCCTAAACCTTAATCCATAAACCATAAACCCTAAACCTTAAATACTAAAAACATTTTCCCAAAAACCTAAACCCTAATCCCTAAAAATTAAACCCTAAGCCCTAATCCCTGAACCCTAAACCCTAAACCGTAAACCATAACCCTAAATACTAATCCATAAACCCTAAACCCTAATCCCTAAAAATTAAACCCTAATCCCTAAGCCATGAACCCTAAACCCTAAACCTTTAACCATAACCCTAAATACTAATCCATAAACCCTAAACCCTCAACCTAAACACTAAACATAAACCCTTAGCCTTAAACCTTTACCCCTAAATCCTAAACCCTAAATCTTAGACCCTAAAACCTAAATCCTAAACCCCAAACCATGATCCCTAAACCCTAAAACATGAGCCTTAAACCCCTATCCCTAAATCCTAAACCCTAAACTATAAACCCTAAACCCTAAACCCTAAACCCTTAACCATAAGCCCTAATCCCTAAATCCTAAACCCTAAATAACCTAAATATTAAACCCTAAAAATTAATCCCTAAAAATTAAACCCTAAATCCTAAACAAAGAGATCCAAACCCTAAACCATAAACTCTAAACAATAAAAATTAAAAACTAGACCCTAAACCCTTAAAACCTAAACACTTAGCCCTACACCCAAAACCATTAATCCTAAACCCTAAACACCAAGACTTAAACCTAATCCCTAAACCCTATAATTTTTTTCCTTAAAATCTAAAACTTAAACCCTAAACCCTAAACCCTAACCCTAAACTCTAAACCCTTAAAATGAACCCTAAACCCTAAAGCCTAAAATGCTAGCCCTAAACCCTAAACCTTAAACCCTTAACCCTAAATTCTTGACCATAAACTATAAACCTTAAACCCTAAACCCTAAACCCTTATCAGTAAAAATTTCACCCTAAACCCTAAACCCTTATCAATAAAAATTTCACCCTAAACCCTAAACCATAAACCCTAAGTCCTACCTAAACTCTAAAGCCTAAACTTACAGACCCTTAACCTTAAACACTTAGCTTTGAATCATAAACCCTAAACCCTAAACCTAAATCCTAAACCCTTGATAGTGAGCCCTAAACTATAACACCTAAACCCTATACCCTAAAATCTAAACCCTAAAATCTAAAAACTGAATCCTTATACCTAAACCCTAAAACCAAAACCCTAAACCCTAAACACTAAAACCTAAACTCTAAGCCCTAAACCCTGATAACTAAACTATAAACCCTCCTAAACCCTAAACTCTAAACCATAAAATCTAAATACTAAATCCTAAACCCTTATCCCTAAACCTTAAACCCTACACCCTAAGATCTAAACCTTAAACCATGAGCCCTAAACTGTAAACCCTAAGCCCTAAACCATAAACACATATCCCTAAATCATAAACCCTGAGCCCTAAAACCTAAACCGTAAATCGTAAACCCTTATCCCTAAACCCTAATCTCAGATCCCTAAACCCTAAACCCTAAACCCCATAAACAATAAACCCTAAACACTAAACCCTAAGACCTTAGACCTAAACTCTAAGCCCTAAGCTCTGAACATTAAACCCCTAGCCCCTAAAACCTAAACCATAAAGTCTAACCCCTAAACCATAAAACCTAAACCCTGATCCCTAAACCTTAAACCATAAACCATAAATGTAAATCCCTAATCCTGAAGCTATAAACCCTAAAACATAAACCCTAAAATTTGAACCCTAAACCCTAAATGTTAAACACCAAACCCTAAACCCTAAACCTTAAACCATGAGAATTAAACCCTAGACCATAAACCCTAAACCCTCATCCCTAAACCCTAAACCCTAAACATAAATCATAAACCCCTTAAACCATACACCCTAAACCATTTCCCCTAAACCCTAAACCCTAAATTTTAAACCCAAAACTATGAGTCCAAAACCTTAAACCTTAAACACTAAAAATTAAACCCTAAACCCTAAACCCTAAACCTCTAAATCCTTAACAATAAACCCTTAGCCCTAAACCCTAAACCCTAATCCCTAAACTCTGAGTTGTAACCATAAACCCTAAGCCCTAAAACTTGAACCCTAAACTATAAATTCTAAACCCTAAATTATAAACCATGAGCCCTAAAAAATAAACCCTAAACCCTAAACCTTAAGTCCTAAAATTTCAACCCTAAAACCTAAACATTAAAACCTAAGCCCTAAACCCTAAAATATAAACCCTAAATGATAAACCATAAACCCTAAACCCTAAACCATGATCCCTAAACCCTAAACCATAAATCATAAACCATAAAACCTACACAATAAAACCTTAAACCTTTATCCCTAACCCTAAACCCTAAACCCTCAGCCATAAACCATAAACCCTAAACCCTAAACCCTAAACCCCTAACCATAAAACCTAAATCCTATACCCTATACCCTAAACCATAAACCTTAAATCCTAACAACGTGTCCCAAAAACCTAAACCTTAAGCCCTAAATAAAAAAAAACCCTAAGCCCCAAGCCCTAAAATCTAAAACCTTAACCCTAAACCTTAACCCTAAATCCTAATCCATACACCCTTAACCATAAACCCCTAACCCTAAACCATGAGCTCTAAACCCTAAAACCTAACCCTAATTATAAAACCCTAAACCCTAAATCCTTAAACCTAAAATGTGAGCACTAAACACTAATCCCTTAACGCTCAAGCCTAAACAATGATCCCTAAACCCTAAACCCTAAACTGTAAAACACAAACCATAAAACCTTAAACCTTTATCCCTAAACCCTAAACCTTAATCCATAAACCATAAACCCTAAACCTTAAATACTAAAAATATTTTCCCAAAAACCTAAACCCTAATCCCTAAAAATTAAACCCTAAGCCCTAAGCCCTGAACCCTAAACCCTAAACCGTAAACCATAACCCTAAATACTAATCCATAAACCCTAAACCCTAATCCCTAAAGAGTAAACCCTAATCCCTAAGCCATGAACCCTAAACCCTAAACCTTTAACCATAACCCTAAATACTAATCCATAAACCCTAAACCCTCAACTAAACACTAAACATAAACCCTTAGCCTTAAACCTTTAGCCCTAAATATTAAACCCTAAATCTTAGACCCTAAAACCTAAATCCTAAACCCCAAACCATGACCCCTAAACCCTAAATCATGAGCCTTAAACCCCTATCCCTAAATCCTAAACCCTAAAACTATAAACCCTAAACCCGTTTTACCCTTAAACCCTAAACCCGTAACCATAAAGCCTAATCCCTAAATCCTAAACCCTAAATAACCTAAATATTAAACCCTAAAACTTAAACCCTAAATCCTAAACAAAGAGATCCAAACCCTAAACCATAAACTCTAAACAATAAACATTAAAAACTAGACCCTAAACCCTTAATAAACCTAAACACTTAGCCCTAAACCCAAACCATTAATCCTAAACCCTAAACACAAGACTTAAACCTAATCCCTAAACCCTATACTTTTTTTCCTTAAAATCTAAAACTTAAACCCTAAACCCTAAACCCTAACCCTAAACTCTAAACCCTTAAACTGAACCCTAAACCTTAAAGCCTAAAATGCTAGCCCTAAACCCTAAACCTTAAACCCTTAACCCTAAAGTCTTGACCATAAACTATAAACCTTAAACCCTAAACCCTAAACCCTTATCAGTAAAAATTTCACCCTAAACCCTAAACTCTTATCAATAAATATATCACCCTAAACCCTAAGTCCTATCTAAACTCTAAAGCCTAAACTTATAGACCCTTAACCTTAAACACTTAGCCTTGAATAATAAACCCTAAACCCTAAACCTAAATCCTAAACCCTTGATAGTGAGCCCTAAACTATAACACCTAAATCCTAAACTCTAAACACTAAACCCTAAAAAGTAAACCCAATACCCTAAACTCTAAACCCTAAACCATAAAATCCATAAACCCTAAACACTAAACCCTAAGCCCTTAGACATAAACTCTAGGCCCTAAGTTATAAGCCCTAAACCCATATCCCTTAACCCTTAGCACTTCATCATAAATCTTGAGCCCTAAACCCTAACCCTTAAAACCTAAAACCTATAATCTGAGCCTAACCCTAACTCTGAGGTCCTAAACTTAACCCTAAAACTCAATTTGTGATAGCTTGATCTCTTGACCCTGAACCCAAATCCCTAAGCCCTAAGCTCTAAACCCTAAAACTAAAACCCTAAACTTTGAGCCCTAACCCCTAAACCCTAAATCATAAACCCCATAAATAATAAACCCTAAAAACTAAATCCTAAGCCCTTAGAACAAAAATCTAAGCCCTAAGATCTAAATCTTAAACCCCTAGCCCTTAACCCTTAGCCCATCATCATAAACCTTGATCCCTAAACCCTAAAGTCTGAGCCCTAAACCATAAACCCTAAACCATAAAACCTAAACTATGATCCCTAAACCTTAAACCCTAAACCCTAAATTGTATAACCTGATCTCTTGAACCTAAACCCAAATCCCTAATCCCTAAGCTCTAAAACCTAAAACCTAAACCCTAAACTTTCATCCCTAAACCCTAAATGATAAACACCAAACCCTAAACCCTAAACCTTAAACCATGAGAATTAAACCCTAAATCATAAACCCTAAACCATCACTACTAAACCCTAAAACCTAAAAATAAATCATAAACCCCTTAATCCCTACACCTCAAACCCTATCCCCTAAACCCTAAACCCTAAAACTTCAACCCAAAACCATGAGTCCCAAACCCTAAACCTTAAACACTAAAAATTAAACCTTAAACCATAAATCTTAAACCTCTAAATCCTTAACAATAAAACCCTTAGCCCCAACCCTCACCCTAATCCATAATTCTAAGCCTAACCATAAACCTTATGGCCTAAAATGTGAACCTAAACATAAAATTCTAAACCCTAAATTGTAAAACATGAGCCCATAAAACCTAAACCTAAACCCAGTAAAACCCTAAACCCTAAACCTCAAAGTCCAAATTTCAACCCTAAAAAACCTGGCCCTAAACCCAAAAATAAAACCCTTAATTGGATAAACATAAACCCTAAACGAAACCGATGATCCCTAAGACCCTAAACCATAAACCATAAAACCTACACCATAAAACCTTAAACCTTTATCCATACACCCTAAACCCTAAAACATCAACCATAAACCTCAACCATAAAACCACTAAACCTTAAACCCTTAAAACCCTAAACCATAAACTGTAAACAATGTCACCCTAAACCCTAAACCCTAACCGATAAAACCTAACCTTTATCCCTAAAACCCTAAAAACCTTAATCCATAAACCCGTAAACCTAAACAGCATAACCTAAACCCTACACCCTAAACCCTTAAATTCCTAAAAACTTGTGCCAAAACCTTACCCTCAAGCCCAAAAATTAAACCCTTAATGCCTAAGCCTAAGCCCTAAACTGAACTGTAATACTTAACCTAAATCCTAAATCCATAAACCCTTAGCCTTAAACCTTGAGCCCAAATATAACCCTAATCCTAAACCAAAACCTAACCCCTTAAAACCCTAAACCCTAACCATGAACCGTAAAAACGATGACCTTATAACCCTTATCCCTATATCCTAACCATAAACTGTAAACCTGTGTTGTAAATTATAGCACCCCTGGATGCGACCATTCTTCCAGTTTGCCCATTTGGACATCAGTGTGATTACAACAACATTTAATCCTCTCCCCAAGTGTGGGACTGAAAAATGGGATGGAATTCTCAAAATTAGAGGTTGGTTTCCCCCTCAACTCGCCCCTGACCCGATATCTCCACTTACAATTTACACGTTTAAATTCCTATTTCCTACTCTAATTTCCAAGGGACAAAGATATGAATGCAAGAAAAATCAGACTAGTGCTAAGATGAATACCCCAAAGCGTAGCCAACACGCTAATACTGTAACACATAACACAATCCACCACACCACCAGAAAACATAGCACAAAGAATGCACAAATTAAACTCAATATGTAATGAAAGAATTAGGAAAAATTGTAAATATGATGAAAAGATTAAGGGATTTTTATCACATAGCATACATTATTCGTTCCAGATCCACTACTAAATGCATTACAATGACCAAGAGCCAAAAAGGTGGTGTTGTATTTTCCCATAGAAACGTAAAAATTTCCTTCACAAATTCTGCCCAACAGAAAAGAAAGGGAAGTTACAAGAGCTGAAAAGTGTCCTCTTTCAAAAGATGGAGTCCCATCTGGCTTTTACACTCAAAATCACCCTAGGGAGAGAAACAGTGAAAAAAACATGGGAAGCTTCAACCGTTGACCAAAAATGTAATACAACAGCATGGAACTCAACCTTAGAGAAAAGGATGCCCATCACCTGCTTTTTTCACAACAACCATGCTGGGAGAGATGTGAGCCATTCTTCATTAAAAATGTGGTTGAATAAACGTCCTTTCCTATCCATGACCAACCCGAACCTGCCAGAGTCATTTTTTTCTCATTTTATCCTCCAACAACCATCAAAATATAAAAGTGGAGCTTGAATCTCATGGATAATTTCAACCACATTCACCAGATTTCCATTGATCTAACGAACGCCAAAGAACCGAGCTCTGGATCGGAAATATGGCCATTTTGAAAATTTAGGGCAAACTAAGGCCAAAACAGACTGGTGGTCAAAAAATTTTTTGTTTTGTTAAAAATTTTCCACTTTTTTTGCATTTGGGAAAATTTCCTCGCCCAACAATCCCCACGCTCCACCTTCTATTGCCACATGGTATGATTCCTATTGGGCACGGGCTCCTTCCTTTCCCGTTTTCCCTGGGGCCTATCCTGTATTTTTTTTTACGCCACTGTGCCCGTGCAAGATGCATTGGTTGTGTGGGGGGTGGAATTTTTTCCTACTAAATTTATTTCAATTTTTCTTGTAGAAAAATTCCCAAATTTTTTCCCAAATTTCCCCCACTTCCCTTGTTCCAGTGCCATGTTGTGAGCTCTTATGTGACGTGGGCCTTGGGTGCCACATTTCCCTCTGCTCAAATCCCTTTGGAAGAATTCAAATCTCTCCCTTCACACTCCACTGGTCCGTGTGCCCATGGACACGTGGCGGGGCCCTAACTGGTCGGCGGTGCTATGGGCCAATAATTTCCCTTTCCTTTTTTCCAAACACTTTGCCAAAATTTTAAGTTTTCCCCTGCGGTTTGTGGGTCTTGAGACACGTGGCAGGAGGCCATTGGATGCAGGCCCTACGGGAAATATTTAGCTTTGTGCCCTCACTAAACATTTCGCCAAAATTCTGACTTTATCTCTGCCCTCCACCACTTCTTGGCCTAAGGACATGTGGCAAAACGTGATTGGACGAGGGCCTTTCCTCCAAAATTTTCCATGGCACCAACACTTAGTCAAAATTTTCAATTTTCTCCCCTTTGGACACGTGGCGCAATCCAATTGGACGGCAGGCCTATGGGGTGAAATATCCCTTTTGAAAATTTTCCAAACACTTCGTAAAAAAAACCAAGTTTTCCTCCAACCCCCGCCACTTCCTTAGACACATGGCAACCATATTACTGGCTGTGGGCCTTTCATGGGAAAATTGTTTTCCCACAAAAACTTTGCCGAGCCATAACTTCAAAAATACATGGAGTTAGGAGGAAAACTTTACCTTTCTGGAAAGTTGAGAAAAATCTCTATCTAATGGTGCCAATTTTCAGGTCTTGAGTGCCTGAAAAGAAAAAATTATGACTAAGGCACAAGATTTTGGAAGAATGAGGGAGTTAGCCACAAAATGTGTAAGGGGCTCATTTTGGATAGCAAAATCCTAAACCCTTTTACCCTAAACCCTAAACCCTTAACCATAAGCCCTAATCCCTAAATCCTAAACCCTAAATAACCTAAATGTTGAACCCTAAAAAGTAATCCCTAAAACTTAAACCCTAAATCCTAAACCATGTGATCTAAACCCTAAACTCTATAAACTAAACATTAAAATCTAAAACCCTAAACCCTAAACCCTTAAACCGTAAAACCTTTAGCCCTTAAAACAAAACCATTAATCCTAAACCTTAAACCCTATACCTTGCTCCCTAAAGTCTAAAAATTAAACCTAAACCTTAACCCTAACCCCCTAAATTCTAAAACCCTAGAATTGAGCCATAAAACCTAAAGCCTAAACTTCTAGCCCTAAAATGTAAACCTTAAACCCTTAACACTAAAGTCTAGACCATAAAATCTAAACCCTAAACCCTTATCCATGAAACTTGAGTTGTAAACCCTAAACCCTAAAACCTAAACCTTAAGTCCTAAAACCTGAACTCTAAAGCCTAAACCTCCAAGCCCTTAACCTTAAACACTTAGCTTTGAATCATATACCCTAAACCATAAACCTAAATCCTAAACTCTAGATAGTGAGCCCTAAACACTAAAACATAAATCCTAAAATCTAAACACTAAACCCTAAAAAGTAAACCCAAAACCCTAAACTCTAAACCCTAAACCGTAAACCCCATAAACCCTAAACCCTAAACACTAGACCCTAAGCCCTTAGACCTAAAATCTAAGCCCTAAGCTCTAAACCCTAAACCCATATCCTTTAACCCTTAGCCCTTCATCATAAATCTTGAGACCTAAACGCTAACCTTGAAAACCTAAACCCTATAGTCTGAGCCCTAAACCCTAAACCCTAAACTCTAAGTCGTAAACATTAAACCCTAAACCCTAATTTAAATAACCTGATCTCTTAAACCTGAACCCAAATTCCTAAGCCCAAAGATCTAAACCCTAAAACCAAAACCCTAAAATTTGAGTCATAAACCCTAAACCATAAACCCTCAACTCTAAACCCTAAACCATAAACATTCAACCCTAAGCCCTTAGACTTAAACTCTAATCCCTATGATCTAAACCTTAAACCCCTAGCCTTTAACCCTTAGCCCTTCATCATAAACCTTGTTGATCCCTCAACCCTAAACCCTAAACCATAAATGCTTAAAATTAATCCTTAAACACTAAACCCTATACATTAAACCCTAAACCCTAAACCTTGAGAACTAAACCCTAAGCCCCAAAAACTAAACCCTAAACCTTGAGACCTAAATCATAAACTATAAACCCTAAACCCTAAACTAAAATCCTTAAACCCTAAAACCTAAAACCTTAGCCCTAAACCCTAAACCCTTAACCCTAAGCCCAAAATCCAAAACCCCTAGCCCTAAACCCTAAACCCTAAATGCTAAACCCTAAATGCTAAACCCTTACCCCTATACCCTAATACCCTAAATTTTAAACCATAAACCATGAGCCCTAAACCCTTAAACCTTGAGCCTTAAACATTCTAAAAATCTAAACATGTAAACCCTGTAACTCCTTATAGCCTAAACCCTTAGCCATAAACCCTAAACCTTCAAACCTAAACCCTAAACCCTAAACGTTGGACCCTAAACCTTAAATCTTAGACCCTAAACTCTAAACCCTAAACACTAAACCCTAAACCTTAAACCTTAAAAAAACCTTAAACCCACTAAAACCTAAATCCTAAACCCTAAACCCTAAACCCTAAACCCTAAACCCTAAACACTAAACAATAAGCACTAAACACTAAATACTAAACACTATACACTAAACACTAAGAACTGAGTTGTAAACCCGAAAACCATAAATCATAAACCATAAAAAAATATTAAACACTAAACCCTATAACCTAAACCCTAAACCCTTAGCCTAAAACCATAAACACTAAACCCTAAACCCATTAAACCCTAAACCCTAAATTCTTAGCCTTAAAACCTAAACCCTAAACCATAAATTACAAACCATAAACCTTGAGCAATAAATTCTAAACCATAAACCCCAAAACCCTATAACCTAAACCCTAAGCCCTAAATCGTAATCCCTAAACCCTATACCTTGAATCCATAAAAATTAAACCTTAAATCCTAAGCCCTAAACCCTAAAAAGTAAATTGTAAATGCCCTAAAACTTAAGGACTATTCCTTCAACCCTAAACCCTAAGCCCTAAACCATAAAACCTAAACCTAAACCCTTAACATTAAATGCTAAACCCTGAAGAATGATCCCTAACCCCTAAACTGTAAAACACAAACCATAAAACCGTAAACCTTTATCCCTAAACCCTAAACCCTAATCCATAAACCATTAACCCTAAACCATAATATACTAAAAACATTTTCCCATAAATCATAAACTCTAAACCCTAAACCATAAACCCCAACCCTAAACCATAAAACCTAAACCTAAACCATTAGCCTTAAACCTTGAGCCCTAAACCCTAAACTCTAAATCCTGAGCCCTAAACCCTAATCCCTAAGCCATGAACCCTAAACCCTAAACCTTTAACCATAACCCTAAATACTAATCCATAAACCCTAAACCCTCAACCTAAACACTAAACATAAACCCTTAGCCTTAAACCTTTAGCCCTAAATATTAAACCCTAAATCTTAGACCCTAAAACCTAAATCCTAAACCCCAAACCATGATCCCTAAACCCTAAGAACTGATCCCTAAACCCCTAAACACTAAAACCTAAACCCATAAACCGAAACCCTAATCCATAAACCTGAAACACTACACCCTGAGCTCTAAACCCTAAACCCTAAATTCTAAACCCTAAACCCTTAGCCCTAAACCCTAAACTCTAAACCCTAAACCCTTAACCTTAAAACCTAAACACTAAACCCTAAACCCTAAACCCTAAACCCTAAACCCTAAAATTTAAACCTTAAACCATAAACCCTAAACACTAAACTATAAACCCTAAACCTTAATTCCTAAACCCTAAACCCCATAAACCCTAAACCAATATTGTTAACACCAAGACTTAAACCTAAACTATAAAACCTAAACTTTTTTTCATGAGCCCTAAACTCTAAACCTTGAACCCCTAAAACTAAACCCTTATCCCTAAACCATAAACCATAGAGCCTAAAGCCTAAAGCTTAAATTATAAAGCGTAAACCCACTAAACCCTAAACCCTTATCACTAAACCATAAACCATAAACCTTAAACCATAAACCCTTAGACATAAACCCTTATCAGTAAAAATTTCACCCTAAACCCTAAAGCCTTAAATCAATAAAAATTATCACCCTAAACCCTAAATCCATAAACCCTTAGTAGTCCTAACCCTAAAACTCTGAAAGCCTTAAATCCTACAGACCCTTATCCCTAAACACTCTAATCCCTTAACCCTTATCCCTAAAACCCTAAACCCTAAACCCTCAACCCTAAACCCTAAACCCTAAATCTTGTGCCCCAAACCATAAACCATAAACCCTTAGCCCTAAAAACTAAACCATAAACACTAAAACCTCAACCATAAACCCTAAAAGATAAACCCTAAACCCTAAAACCTAATCCATAAACACTAAATCATAAACTCCCTAAACCTTAAACCATGAGGCCTAAATACTAAACCCTAACCCCTAAATATTTAGCCCTAAACCATAAACCCTAAACCCTAATCCCTAAAACATAAACCCCCTTAACCCTAAACCCTAAACCCTAAACCCTAAACCCTAAATCCTAAACACTAAACCCTAAAACCTAAACCTTAAACCTTAAACCCTGATCCCTAAATCCTAAACCCTAAACAATACACCCTAAGACCTAAGCCCTAAACCCTAAACCCCTAAACCTAAACCTTCAACCCTAAAACCTAATACTTAAACCCTAAACCCCTAGCCCTAAACCATACAGTATAAACCTTAAACTCTAAACATTTAGTGCTAAACCATGAACCCTAAACCTTAAACCTAGAGCCCTAAATCATAATCCCTAAACCATAAACTCTAAATCATAAACCATGATCCCTAATCCCTAAACTATAAACCCCATAAACCTAAAAACCTTATCCCTAAACCCTAAACCTTAACACAAATCATTAAACCCTGAGCACTAAACCCTACACTATAAACCTCCTAAACCATAAAACCTTAAACCTTAAACCTAAACACTAAACCATAAACCATGAGCCATAACCTCTAAAATATAAACCCTAAACCATAAACTGTTACCCGTAAGCCGTAAACCCTATACCCTAATCCCTAAACCCTAAAACCTTAACCCTAAAAACTTAAACCTAAGCCCTCAACCCTAAACCCAAAAACCCATATCCCTAAACCCTAAACACTAAACACAAAACAATTAGCCCTAAACTCAAAACCCTAAACCCTAAACCCTAAGCCATAAACCCTAAACCATTAACCCTATACCTTAAACCCTAAATCCTAAACTGTAAACTCTAAATATTGATCCCTAAACCCTAAACCATAATTCCTAAACCCAAAATTCTAAACCCCCTAAACCCTAAACCCTAAACCCTAAAACCAAACCCCTAAACCCTAAATTCTAAACCCCCTAGACCCTAAACCCTAAACCCTAAACCCTAAACCATATTCCCCAAACCCTATACCCTATACCTGAAACCCTAAACCCCCTAAACCTTATGCCCTTAGCCCTAAACCATAATACCTAAACCCAAAACCATAAACCATCATCCCTAAAAGCTAAACCAAAAACCCTAAAGGCTAGATCCTGTGTCTTTAACTCTAAACCCTAAAACCTAAGCCCTAAACCCTAAAAAATAAACCCTAAACAATAAACACTAGACATTAAACCCTAAACTCTAAACCCTAAAAAGTAAAACCCCAAACCTAAACAATAAAACCTAAATCCTAAACCCTAGACCCTAAACCCTAAATCATAAACCCTAAACTCTGAGCCCTAAACCTTTAAACACTAAATTTTAAACCCTAAACCATAAACTTTAAACCTTTAGCCCCAAATTCTAAACGTAAAAACTTTATCCCTTAACCCTAAACCCTAAACCTTATACCCTAAGCCCTAACCCCTAAACCCTAAACCCTAAACTGTAAACCTAAACTCTAAAATCTAAACCCTAAACTATAAACCCTAAACCCTAAACCCTAAATTATAAACCCTAAATATTGATCCCTAAACCCTAAACCATAAACACTAAACCTTTAAACCTAAATTGTAAACACTAAAACCTCAACCTTAAACCCTAAAAAATAAACCCAAAAACATAAACCCTAAAACTAAACCATAAACACTAAATCATAAACCCCCTAAACCTTAAAACCTAAGGCCTAAACCCCAAACCCTAAACCATAAACCCTAAATATTGAGCCCTAAACCTGAAAAACTAAATATTGAGCCCTAAAACCTAAACCATAAACACTAAAACCTAAACTCTAAACCCTAAATAATAAACCGTTATCCCTAAACCCTAAAACCTAAACCATAAACACTAAATCGTAAACCCCCAAAACCTTAAAACCTAGGACCTAAACCTTAAACCCTAAATAATAAACCTTAAACCCTAAACCATAAACCTAAACTGTAAACCCTAAAACCTAAATCTTAAACCGTAAAATGTAAACACTGAGTCATAACCCTAAACACTGAAAATTAAACCCTAAAACCTAAAGCGTAAACCTCCTAAACCCTAATACCTTAGCCCTAAACCTTAAACCTTAAACCCTAAACATAAACCCTCAAACCTAAAATTTAAACCTCTTAAACCCCAAACCCTTAACCTTAAA
The DNA here is from genome assembly GCA_019776745.2 of Taxus chinensis. Lineage (NCBI taxonomy): Eukaryota > Viridiplantae > Streptophyta > Pinopsida > Cupressales > Taxaceae > Taxus > Taxus chinensis. Next base: position 217,224,420 of record CM034156.1, on the reverse strand, counting down.
CCCTAAACCATAAGCCCTAAATCTTAAATCCTAAACCCCAAACCCTAAACCCTAAACCTTGAGCCCAAAACCCTAAATCATGAGCCTTAAACCCCTATCCCTAAACCCTAAATAATAAAATGTAAACCCTAAACCCTATTTTTTAATCCCAAAACCATAAACCGTTAACCATGATCCCTAAACCATAAAACTTAAGCCCTAAATAACCCAAACCTTACAACCTAATCCCTAAAACTTAAACCCTAAATCCTAAACCATGAGAAATAAACCATAAACCCTATACTCTAAAATCTAAACATTAATCCCTAAATCCCTAAACACTTAGCCATAAACACTAAAATTTTAATCCTAAACCTTAAACAATGATCCTTCAAACCCTAAACCCTAAACCCTAATACCTAAAGCCTAATCCTCAAGCCCTAAACCCTATACCCTATACCCTGATCCCTAAAACGTAAAACTTAAACCCTAAACCCTAAAACCTAAATCTTGATACCTAAACCATAAACCCTAATTCCTAAACCCTAAATTGTAAACCCCCTAAACCCTTAGCCCTAAACCCTAACACCTAAACACTCAACACTGAGCCCTAAACCCTAAACCCTAAACACTAAACCTTGATCCCTAAACCTTAAAACCTTGAACCCTAATCCATAAAACCTAAACTCTAAATCCTAAACCTATAAATCCTAAACCTTAAACCCTTACCTTTGAATGATACACCCTAAACCCTAAACCTAAATCCTAAACCCTAGAGTATGAACCCTAAACCCTACACCCTAAGTAATAAACTCTAAACACTTAACCCTAAACTATAAACCATAAACCCTAAACTCTAAACCCTTAACCATAAAACCCATAAGCCCTAAACCCTAAACCTTCAGGCCTAAACTCTAAGCCCTAAGCTCTAAACCCTAAACCCATAGCCCTAAACACTTAGCCCTTGACCATAAACCTTGAGCCCTAAACCCTAAACCTTAAACCTTAAACCTTAAAATTTATACCCTTATCCCTAAACCCTAAACCTTAAACCCTAAACCCTAAATCCTAAACTCTGAGCCCTAAACCCTAAACTATGAGCCCTAAACCTTAAACCCTAAACCCTAAATTGTATAACTTGATCTCTTGACCCAAAACCCTAAGCCTTAAGCCATAAACCCTAAAACAAAAACCATAAAAACTAAGCCCTAAACCCTAAACCCTAAACCCTAAACCCTAAACCCTGAAACCTTAAACCATGAGAATTAAACCCTAGACTGTAAACCCTAAACCCTCATCCCTAAAAAATAAACCCTAAAAATAAATTGTAAACCCCATAAACCTTAAAACCTAAACCATTTCCCATAAACCATGAACCCTAAAACTCAAACCCAAAACCTTAAACCATGAGTCCTAAACCCTAAACTATAGACCTTAAACACTAAAAATTAAACCTTAAACCATAAATCTTAAACCTCTAAATCCTTAACAATAAACCCTTAGCCCCAAACCCTCAACCCTAATCCATAAATTCTAAGCCATAACCATAAACCATATGCCCTAAAATGTGAACCCTAAAACATAAATTCTAAACCCTAAATTGTAAAACATGAGCCCTAAACACTAAACCCTAAACCCAGTAAAACCTAAACCCTAAACCTCAAGTCCTAAAATTTCAACCCTAAAACCTGAGCCCTAAACCCAAAAATATAAACCCTAAATGATAAACCATAAACCCTAAAACGTAAACCATGATCCCTAAACCCTAAACCATAAACCATAAAACCTACACCATAAAACCTTAAACCTTTATCCATAACCCTAAACCCTAAAACCTCAACCATAAACCCTCAACCATAAACCATAAACCTTAAACCCTAAACCCTAAACCATAAACTGTAAACAATGATCCCTAAACCCTAAACCCTAAACCATAAAACATAAACCATAAAAATTTAAACCTTTAGCCCTAAACCCTAAACCTTAAACCATAAACCCTAAACCCTAAACACATAACCCTAAACCCTAAACCCTAAACCTTAAATCCTAAAAACCTTGTGCCAAAAACCTTAACCCTAAGCCCAAAAAATTAAACCCTAATCCCTAAGCCCTAAGCCCTAAACCTAAATGATAAACCATAAACCCTAAAACGTAAACCATGATCCCTAAACCCTAAACCATAAACCATAAAACCTACACCATAAAACCTTAAACCTTTATCCATAACCCTAAACCCTAAAACCTCAACCATAAACCCTCAACCATAAACCATAAACCTTAAACCCTAAACCCTAAACCATAAACTGTAAACAATGATCCCTAAACCCTAAACCCTAAACCATAAAACCTTAAACCTTTATCCCTAAACCCTAAACCTTAATCCATAAACCCTAAACCCTAAACACATAACCCTAAACCCTAAACCCTAAACCTTAAATCCTAAAAACCTTGTGCCAAAAACCTTAACCCTAAGCCCAAAAAATTAAACCCTAATCCCTAAGCCCTAAGCCCTAAACCTGAAACTGTAAACCTTAACCCTAAATCCTAATCCATAAACCCTTAGCCTTAAACCTTGAGCCCTAAATATTAAACCCTAAATCCTAGAACCTAAAACCTAAACCCTTAACCCTAAACCCTAAACCATGAACCTTAAACCCTTATCCCTATATCCTAAACCCTAAACTGTAAACCTGTTGTTGTAAATTAGTAGCACCCCTGGATGCTGACCAGTCTTCCAGTTTGACATTTTGGACATCCAGTGTGATTACACAACATTTAATCCTCTCCCCAAGTGTGGGACTTGAAAAATGGGAGAGGAATCTCAAAATTAGAGGTTGGTTCCTCAACTCCCCTGACCAGATATATCACTTACAAGTTACAGAGGTTTAAATTCCTAGTTCCTACTCTAAATTCCAAGGGGACAAAGATAGGGAATGCAAGAAAAATCAGACTAATGCTAATGAGATGATACACCAAAGCAGTAGCAAACACCTAATACTGTAACACATACACAATCCACAAGAAAACATAGCACAAAGAATGCACAAATTACTCAAGATGTAATGAAAGATTAGGAAACAATGGTAAATATATGAAAAGATTAAGGGATTTTAATCACATAGCATACATTATCGTTCCAGATCCAATACAATGCATTACAATGACCAAGAGGCAAAAAGGGGTGTTGTATTTCATAGAAACGTAAAAAATTTCCACAAATTCTGCCAAAAAGAAAGAAAAGGGAAGTTACAGAGCTGAAAAAGTGTCTCTTTTCAAAAATGAGCCCATTCTGGCTTTTACAGTGCAAGAAGCGACCCTAGGAGAGAGAAACATGTGAAAACATGGGAGAGCTTCAACCATTGACCAAAAATGTAATAAAACAGCATGGGCATCCTTATAGGCCCATCCCCTGACATTTTTCACCATGCTGGGAGAGAATGTGAGCCATTCTTCATTAAAAATGGTGGTTGAAACGTCATTTCTATCCATGACCACGTGCCAGAGGCATTTTTCAATTTTATCTCTCCAAAAACCATCAAAATATAAAAGTGAGCTTGGAATCTTATGGATAATTTCACCAGATTTCCATTGATATAAAGAACGCAAAGAACCGAGCTCTGGATCGGAAGATATGGCCATTTGAAAATTTAGGGCAAAACAAGGCCAAAACAGACTGGTGGGCAAAAAATTTAAAATTTTCCAACTTTTTGCATTTGGGAAAATTTCCCCAAAAATCCCCACGCTCCACCGTTCTAGGTGCCACATGGTATGATCCTATTGGGCACGGGCTCTTCCTTTCCCGTTTTCCCTGTGGGCCTATCCTGTATTTTTTTACGCCACTGGACACGTGGCAAGATGCCATTGGTTTGTGTTTGGGGGGTGGACTTTTCCTCTAAAATTTATTCAATTTTTCTTTAGAAAAAAATTCCCAAATTTCCCCCACCTTCCGCTGTTCCAGGTGCCATGTGGTGAGCTCTTATTTGACGTGGGCCTTGGGTGAACATTTCCCTCTGCTCAATCCCTTTGGGAAGAATTACAAATCTCCCTTCACACTCCACTGGTCCGTGTGCCCATGGACACGTGGCGGGCCCTAACTGGTCGGCGGTGCTATGGGCCAATAATTTCCCTTTCCTTTTTTCCAAACACTTTGCCAAAATTTTACGTTTCCCCCTGCGGTTTGCGGGTCTTGAGACACGTGGCATGAGGCCATTGGATGCGGGCCCTGTGGGCAATATTTAGCTTTGTGCCCTCACTAAACATTTCGCCAAAATTCTGACTTTATCTCTACCCTCCACCACTTCTTGGCCTAAGGACATGTGGCAAAACGTGATTGGACGAGGGCCTTTCCTCCAAAATTTTCTTGTACCAACCCTTAGTCAAAATTTTCCTAATTTCTCTCCCCTTTGGACACGTGGCGCAATCCAATTGGACGGCAGGCCTATGGGGTGAAATATCCCTTTTGAAAATTTTCCAAACACTTCGTAAAAAAACCAAGTTTTCCTCCAACCCCCGCCACTTCCTTAGACACATGGCACCATATTACTGGCTGTGGGCCTTTCATGGGAAAATTTCCCACAAAAACTTTGCCGAGCCATAACTTCAAAAATACATGGAGTTAGGAGGAAAACTTTACCTTTTTGGAAAGTTGAGAAAAAACTCTATCTAATGGTGCCATTTCCAGAAGGTCTTGAGTGCCTGAAAAGAAAAAATTATGACTAAGGCACAAGATTTGGAAGAATGAAGGGAGTTAGCCACAAAATGTGTAAGGGGCTCATTTTGGATAGCAAAATCCTAAACCCTTTTACCCTAAACCCTAAACCCTTAACCATAAGCCCTAATCCCTAAATCCTAAACCCTAAATAACCTAAATGTTGAACCCTAAAAAGTAATCCCTAAAACTTAAACCCTAAATCCTAAACCATGTGATCTAAACCCTAAACTCTATAAACTAAACATTAAAATCTAAACCCTAAACCCTAAACCCTTAAACCGTAAAACCTTAGCCCTTAAAACAAAACCATTAATCCTAAACCTTAAACCCTATACCTTGCTCCCTAAAGTCTAAAAATTAAACCCTAAACCTTAAACCCTAACCCTAAATTCTAAACCCTAGAATTGAGCCATAAAACCTAAAGCCTAAACTTCTAGCCCTAAAATGTAAACCTTAAACCCTTAACACTAAAGTCTAGACCATAAAATCTAAACCCTAAACCCTTATCCATGAAACTTGAGTTGTAAACCCTAAACCCTAAAACCTAAACCTTAAGTCCTAAAACCTGAACTCTAAAGCCTAAACCTCCAAGCCCTTAACCTTAAACACTTAGCTTTGAATCATATACCCTAAACCATAAACCTAAATCCTAAACTCTAGATAGTGAGCCCTAAACACTAAAACATAAATCCTAAAATCTAAACACTAAACCCTAAAAAGTAAACCCAAAACCCTAAACTCTAAACCCTAAACCGTAAATTATATGCCCAAAACCCTAAACCCTAAACACTAAACCCTAAAGCCCTAAGACCTAAAACCCTAAACCCTAAGCTCTAAACCCTAAACCCATATCCTTTAACCCTTAGCCCTAAATCATAAATCCTAAGACCCTAAACGCTAAGCCTTGAAAACCTAAACCCTATAGTCTGAGCCCTAAACCCTAAACCCTAAACTCTAAGTCGTAAACATTAAACCCTAAACCCTAATTTAAATAACCTGATCTCTTAAACCTAAACCCTAAATTCCTAAGCCCTTAAGATCTAAATTCCTAAACCCTAAACCCTAAAATTTGAGTCATAAACCCTAAACCCTAAACCCTCAACTGTAAACCCTAAGCCCTAAACATTCAACCCTAAGCCCTTAGACTTAAACTCTAATCCCTATGATCTAAACCTTAAACCCCTAGCCTTTAACCCTTAGCCCTTCATCATAAACCTTGTTGATCCCTAAACCCAAAACCTTAAAATCTAAACCCTAAAGTTTGAGCCCTAAACCATAAACCCTAAACCAAAAAACCTAAACTCTGATCCCTAAACCTTAAACCCTAAACCCTAAATTGTATAACCTAAAATCTTGACCCTAAACTGAAATCCCTAATCTCTAAGCTCTAAACCCTAAAACCTAAACCCTAAAATTTTATCCCTAAACCCTAAATGCTAAAACCTAAACTATAAACCCTAAACCTTAAACCATGAGAATTAAACCCTAGACCATAAACCCTAAACCCTCATCCCTAAACCCTAAACCCAAAACATAAATAAAAAACCCTTTAAATCCTACAACCTAAAACATTTCCCCTAAACCCTAAACCTTAAACCTTAAACCCTAAACCTTAAACATAAAAAATTAGATCTTAAACCCTATACCCTAAACCAATAAATCCTTAACAATAAACCCTTATCCCTAAAACATAAACCCTAATCCCTAAACCCTGAGCCCTAAACCATAAACCCTAAGACCTAAACTCTAAACCCTAAACCATAAACTCTAAACCCTAAATTATAAACCATCAGCCCTAAACACTAAACCATAAACCCAGTAAACCCTAAACCCTAAACCTTAAGCCATAAAATCTCAACCCTTAAACATAAACATTAAAACCTGAGCCTTGAACCCTAAAATATAAACCATAAATGATAAACCATAAACCCTAAACCCTAAACCATAATCCCTAAACCCTAAACCATAAAATCTTAAATCTTTATCCCTAACCCTAAACCCTAAACCCTCATCCATAAACCATAAACCCTAAACCGTAAACCCCTAACCTTAAACCCTAAATCATATGCCCTATACCCTAAACCATAAACCTTAAATCCTAAAAATTTATCCCAAAAACCTAAACCTTAAGCCCCAAACCATAAACTCTAAACCCTAAACCCTAAACCTTAACCCTAAATCCTAATCCATAAACCCTTAACCCTAAACCATGAGCCCTAAACCCTAAACCCCAGCCATGATTACAAAACCCTATACCCTAAATCCTTAAACCTAAAACATGAATACTAAACACTAATCCCTTAATGCTAAAGCCTAAACAATGATCCCTAAACCCTATAACCCAAAACCCTAAACCCTAAACCTTAAATCCTAAAAACCTTGTCCCAAAAACTTAAACACTAAGCCCTAAAACATAAACCCTAAGCCCTAATCCATAAACCCTAAACCTTAGCCCTAAATCCTAATCCAAAAATCCTAAACCCTAAACCCTAAACCTTAAACCCTTAGCCTTAAATCTTGAGCCCTAAATCTTAAACCCTAAATCCTAGACCCTAAAACCTAAACACTAAACCTTAAACATTGACCCTTAAACCCTAAACCTTGAGCCTTAAACCCCTATCCCTAAACTCTAAATCCTAAATTGTAAACCCTAAAACCTAAACACTTAACCATAAGCCCTAATCCCTAAATCATAAACCCTAAATAACCTAAATGTTGAACCCTAAAAATTAATCCCTAAAACTTAAACCCTAAATCCTAAACAATGAGATCTAAACCCTGAACCCTAAACTCTAAACACTAAACATTAAAAACTAAACTCTAAACCCTAAACCCTTAAACCATAAACCCTTATCAATAAACCCAAATACATTAATCCAAAACCCTAAACACCAAGCATTAAACCTTAATCCATAAACCCTATACCTTGCTCCCTAAAACCTACAACTTAAACCCTAAACCCTAAACCCTAACCCTAAACTCTAAACCCTAAAACTAAGCCCTAAACGCTAAAGCCTAAACCGCTAGCCTGAAACACTAACCCATAAACCAATAACCCTAAAGTATATACTGTAAACTCTAAACCCTAAACCCTAAACCCTAAGTCCTAAAACCTGAACTCTAAATCCCAAACCTCTAAACCCTTAACGTTAAACAGTTAGCTTTGAATCATAAACCCTAAACCATAAACCTAAATCCTAAACCCTAGATACTGAGCCCTAAACCCTAAAACCTAGATCCTAAAATCTAAACACTAAACCATAAAAATAAAACCCAAAACCCTAAACTGTAAACCACATAAACCCTAAAACCTAAACACTAAAACTTAAGCCCATATACCTAAAATCTAAGCCCTAATCTCTAAACCCTAAACCCCTATCCCTTAACCCTTAGCCCTTCATCTTAAATATTGAGTCCTGAACACTAACCCTTAAAACCTAATCCCTATAGTCTGAGCCCTAAACCCTAAACCCTAAACTCTAAGTCCTAAACCTTAAAAGCTAAACCCTAATTTGTATAACCTGATCTCTTGACCCTGAACCCAAATCCCTAAGCCCTAAGCTCTAAACCCTAAAACTAAAACCATAAAATTTGAGCCCTATACCCTAAACCCTAAACCCTAAACCCTCAACTCTAAACCCTAACCCATAAACCCCATAAACCATAAAACCTAAACACTAAACCCTAAGCCCTTAGACTTAAACTCTAAGCCATAAGCTCTAAACTTTAAAACCCTAGCCCTTAACCCTTAGCCCTTCATCATAAACCTTGATCCCTAAACCCTAAAACTCAAAACCTAAACCCTAAATTCTGAGCCCTAATTCATAAACCCTAAACCATAAAATATAAACTCTAATCCCTAAACCGTAAACCCTAAACTATAAATTGTATAACCTGATCTCTTGACCCTAAACTGAAATCCCTAATCCCTAAGCTCTAAACCCTAAAACCTAAACACTAAAATTTGAGCCCTAAACTACAAATGCTAAATCCTAAACCCTAAACCCTAAAATTTAAACAATGAGAATTAAACCATAGACCATAAACCCTAAACCCTCATCCCTAAACCCTAAACCCTAAACATAAATCATAAACCCCTTAAACCCTAAACCCTAAACCCTTTACCCTAAACCCTAAACCCTACAACTTAAACCCAAAACCATGATTCACAAACCCTAAACCCTAAACCCTAAACCTCTAAATCCTTAACAATAAATCCTTAGCTCTAAACCCTAAACCCTAATCCCTAAACTCTGAGCCCTAAACCATAAACCCTAAGCCCTAAACCTTGAACTCTAAATTGTAAAATTTTAACCATAAATTATAAACCATGAGCCCTAAACAGTAAACCCTAATCCCAGTTAACCCTAAACCCTAAACCTTAATCCCTAAAATCTTAACCCTAAAACCTAAACATTAAAAAATGAGCCCTAAACCCTAAAATATAAATCCTAAATGATAAACCATAAACCTAAAACCCTAAACCATGATCCCTAAAACCTAAACCCTAAACCATAAACCATAAAACCTACACCATAAACCCTTAAACCTTTATCCCTACCCCTAAACCCTAAACCCTAAACCATAAACCCTAAACCCTAAACCCTAAACCCCTAACCTTAAACCCTAAAGCCTAAACCTTATACACTAAACCATAAACCTTAAATCCTAAAAACTTGTCTCGAAAACATAAACCTTAAGCCCTAAATAAAAAACCCTAAGCCCCAAGGCCTAAAATCTAAACCCTAAACCCTAAACCCTAACCCTAAATCCTAATTCATAAAACCTTAACCCTAAACCTTGAGCCCTAAACCGTAAACCCTAACCCTAATTACAAAACCCTAAACCCTAAATCCTTAAACCTAAAAAATGAATGCTAAACACGAAACCCTTAACCCTAAAGCCTAAACAATGATCCCTAAACCCTAAACCCTAAACCATAAAACATAAAAAATAAACCATAAAACCTTAAACCTTTATACCTAAACCCTAAACCCTAAGCCTAAACCCTAAACCCTAAACCTTAAATCCTAAAAAACCTTTTCCTAGAAAACTAAACCCTAAGCCCTAAACCCTAAACCCTAAGCCCTAAGCCCTAAACCCTAAAACCTAAACCCTAAACCCTAAACCTTAACCCTAAATCCTAATCCATAAACCCTGAACCCTAAACCCTAAACCCTAAACCCTAAAACATTAGCCTTAAACCTTGAGACCTAAATATTAAACCCTAAATTCTAGACCCTAAAACCTAAACCCTAAACCCTAAACCATGACCCCTAAACCCTAAACAATGAGCCATAAACCCCTATCCCTGAACCCTGAACCCTAAACTATATACCCTAAACCCTAAACCCTAAACCCTAAACCATAAGCCCTAATCCATAAATCCTAAACCCTAAATAACCTAAATGTTGAACCCTAAAAAGTAATCCCTAAAACTTAAACCCTAAATCCTAAACCATGAGATCTAAACCCTAAACTCTAAACACTAAACATTTAAAACTAAACCCTAAACCCTTATACCCTAAACCCTTAGCCCTAAACCCAAAACCATTAATCCTAAACCCTAAACACAAGGCCTTAAACCCTCATCCGTAAACCCTATACCTTGATCCCTAAAATCTAAAACTTCAACACTAAACCCCAACCCTAAACTCTATACCCTAAAACTGAGCCCTAAACCCTAAAGCCTAAACCACAATCCCTAAACCCTAAACCTTAAAATTTTAAACCTAAACTCTACACCATAAACTCTAAACCCTAAACCCTAAACCCTTATCCATAAAACCTAAACCATAAACCCTAAGTCCTAAACCTAAACCTTAAACAATAAACCCTAAACCCTAACCTTAAACCCTTTGAAAATACCATAAACCTAAACCCTAAACCCTAAACCCTTATCCATAAAACTTGAGCCCTAAACCTAAACCCTAAGTCCTAAACCCTAAACCATAAACCCTAAACCCTAAACCCTAAACCTAAATCCTAAAACCCTAAACCCTAAACCCTAAAACCCTAAACCTAAACCCTAAACCCTAAATACTAAACATTAAATCCTAAACCCTTATAAACTCTAAACTATAAACCATAAACACCATAAACCCTAAACCCTAAACCCTAAGCCCTTAGACCTAAACTATAAGACCTAAGCTCTAAACCCTAAACCCCTATCCCTTAACCCTTATCCCTTTATCATAAATATTGAGCCCTAAACCCTAACCCTAAAACCTAAACCCTAAACCCTAAACCTAAACCCTAAACCGAGTCCTAAACCTTAAACCCTAAACCCTAAATATAACCTAAACCCTAAACCCTAAACCTTAAATCCCTAAACCCTAAACACTAAACCCTAAATCAAAACCCTAAAATTTAAATCCTAAACTATAAACCCTAAAACCTAAACCCTAAACCCTAAACCCTAAACCCTAAACCCTAAACCCTAAACCCTAAACCCTAAACCCTTAAACCTAAACTCTAAGCCATAAGCTCTAAACCTTAAACCCCTATCCCTTAACCTAAACCCTAATCCATAAACCTTGATCCCTAAACCCTAAACCCTAAATCCTAAACCCTTAAGCCTGAACCCTAAACCCTAAACCCTAATCCATAAAACCTAAACTCTAATCCCTAAACCTCAAACCCTAAACCCTAAATTATATAAACCCTGAACTCTAAACCCTAAACCCTAAATCCTAAACCCAAAATTCTAAACCCTAAAAAATAAACCCTAAACTTTGAGCCCTAAACCCTAAACCCTAAACCCTAAACCCTAAACCCTAAACCCTAAACCATGAAATTAAACCCTAAACCCTAAACCCTAAACCCTTAACCCCTAAACCCTAAACCCTAAACCCTAAACCCCTAAACCCTTAAACCCTAAACCCTAAACCATAAAACCCTAAATCCTAAACCCTAAAACTTAAACCCTAAACCATGAGTCCCAAACCTAAACCCTAAACCTTAAACACTAAACCATAAACCTTAAACCCTAAACCCTAAACCCTAAACTATAAACCCTTAGCCCTAAACCCTAAACCCTAAACCCTAACCTGTAAACCCTAAACCATAAACCCTAAACCCTAAACCCTGAACCCTAAACCATAAACCCTAAACCCTAAACCCTAAACCATGAAACCTAAACCCTAAACCCTAAACCCAGTAAACCCTAAACCCTAAACCCTAAACCCTAAACCTTAAGCCCTAAACTCTCAACCCTAAAACATAAACATTAAAACCTAAACCCTAAAACCTAAACCCTAAACCCTAAATGATAAACCCTAAACCCTAAACCCTAAACCCTAATCCCTAAACCCTAAACCATAAACCCTTAAAACCTAAACCATTAAACCTTAAATCCTAAACCCTAACCCTAAACCTTAAACCCTAAAACCCTAAACCCTAAACCATAAACCCTAAACCCTAAACCCCTAAACCCTTAAACCATAAACCCTAAACCCCAAACCCTAAACCATAAACCCCAAACCCTAAAACCTAAACCCTTAAACCTAACTCTTTAACCCTAAACCATAAACCCTAAACCTAAACCCTAAATTCTAAACCCTAAACCCTAAACCCTAACTCTAAATCCTAAACCCTAAACCCTTAACCA
>CM034156.1:217149621-217199621 GCA_019776745.2 Taxus chinensis | reverse complement strand
CCATAAACCCTAAACCCTAAACCCTAAACCCTAAACCCTAAACCCTAAATCCTAAACCTTAAACCTAAACCCTAACCATAAACCATAATACCTAAACCCAAACCCTAAATCCTAAACCCTAAACCCTAAAAATCCTAAATTGTAAACACTAAACCCAAAACCCTAAATCCTAAACCTAATCATAAACCCTAAACCTAAACCCTAAATCCTAAACCCTAAGCACCCTAAACCCTAAACCAGAAACCCTTAAACCCTAAACCCTAAACCCTAAACCCAAAACCCCTAAACCCTAAGCCTTAAACCCCTTAAACCCTAAACCTAAACCCTAAAAATAAACCCTAAAAACTAAACCCTAAATCCTTAACTCTTAACCCTAAACCCTAAACCCTAAACCCTAAACCCTAAACCCTAAACTAAAACCCCTAAACCCTAAACCCTAAACCCTAAACCTAAACCCTAAACCCTATAAAAAGCCTAAACCTTAAAACCTAAACCCTAAAAAACCTAAAACCTAAACCCTAACCCTAAACCCTAAACCCTAAACCTAAACCTAAACCTAAATAAAGTCCTAAACCCTAAACCTAAACCCCAAAACTAAACCCTAAACCCCATAAACCATAAACCCTAAACCCTAAACCCTAAACCTAAACCCTAAACCCTAAACCATAAACCCTAAACCCTAAACCATAAACCTTAAACCCTAAACCCTTAAACCCTAAACCCAAAACCCTAAACATAAAACCTAAACCCTAAACCCTAAACCCTAAATCCTAAGCCCTAAACCTAAACCATAAACTTAAACCCTAAACCCTAAACTGTAAATATAAACCCTAAACCCTAAACCCTAAACCCTAAACCTAAATAAACCCTAACCACTAAACCCTAAACCTTAAGACCTAAACCCTAAACCCTAAACCCTAAACCCTAAACCCTAAACCCTAAAATTAAACCCTAAAACCATAAACCTTAAACCCTAAACCCTAAACCTAAATCCTAAACCCTAAACCATAAATCCTAAACCCTAAACCACTAAACCCTAAACCCTAAACCCTAAAACCCTAAACCCTAAACCTAAACCCTAAACCCTAAACCCCTAACACTAAACCGTACACACTAAAACTTAAACTCTAAACCCTAAACCCTAAATCAACCCTAAAACCTAAACCCTAAACCATAAACCCTAAACCCTAAACCATAAACCCTAAAACCTAAACCATAAACCCTAAACCCTAAACCCTAAACCCTAAACCCTAAACCCTAAACCCTAAACCCTAAACCTAAACCCTAAACCCTAAACCCTAAACCCTAAACCATAAAAAATTAGCCCTAAACCCTAAACCCTAAACCCTAAACCCAAAACCCTAAACCTTAAAACCCTAAACCCTAAACCTAAACCCTAAACCTTAAACTATAAAACATAAACCATAAACCCTAAACTGATCCCTAAACCCTAAACCTAAACCCTAAACCCTAAAAGCTAAACCCTAAACCCTAAACCATAAACCCTAAACCCTAAACCCTAAACCCTAAACCCTAAACCCTAAGCCCTAAACTGTATGTAAACCCTAATTCCTAAGCCCTGAATTGTAAACCCCCTAAACCTAAACCCTAATCCCTAAACCCTATACCCTATACCCTAAACCCTAAATCCCCTAAACCCTAAACCATTAAACCTAAATCATAAACCCTAAACCCTAAACCCTGAGCCCTAAACCCTAAACCTAAACCCCTAAACCTTGAAACCCTAAACCCTAAACCCTAAAACATAATCCTTAAATCCTAATACCTAAACCCTAAACATTAAACCTTGAGTCTTGAACTCTAAAATCTAAACCTTGAGCCCTAAAAATAAAACCCTCAATGCTAAACCCTATGTCCTAAACCCAAAATCCTTTAACCTAAAACTGTTAAACCATAAACTCTCATGCACTAGACATAAATCCTAAACCTTAAAACCTAAGCCCTACAACCTAAACACTAAACCTAAAAATATAAACACTAAACCCTAAACCCTAAATAATAAACCCTAAACCCCGAGCCCTAAACCTTAAACACTGAACCTTAAACCTTAAACCATAAACTTTAATCCTTTATCCCCAAACCCCAAACCCTAAACCCTAAACCCTAAACCCTAAACCCTAAACCCTTAAACCCTAAACCACTATAAACCCTAAAACCTTTAAACCCTAAAACCTTAAACCCTAAACCATAAACCCTAAAACCCTAAACCATAAAAAACCCTAAACCCTAAAACCATAAACCTGAAAACCTAAAAACCTAAACCTAAAGTAGTAAACCATAAAACCTAAACCCTAAACCTAAACCCTAAACCTAAACCCTAAACCCTGAACCCAAAACCTAAACCCTAAACCCTTAGCCAAAAACCCTAAATAATAAACACTAAACCATAAATCCCATAAACCCTAAATCCTAAACCCTAAAGACCCTAAACCATAAACCCATAAACCTAAACCATAAACCCTAAACCCCTAAACCCTAAACCATAAACCCCTAAACCCTAAACCCTAAACCACTAAAACCTAAACCATAAACCCTTAGCCCTAAACCCTAAACACTAAAACCTAAACCCTAAACCCTAAACCTTGAGCCCTAAACCATTAATCCTTATCCCTAAAACCATTTCTCTAAACCATAAACCCTAAACCCTAAACCCTAACCCTTAAACCCTAAACCGTAATACCTAAATCTTGAGCCCTAAATCCTAAACCCTAAACCCTTAGACCTAAAACCTAAACCCTAAACAACCCTAAACATTAATCCCTAAACCTTAAACCCTAAACCCTAAAACCTAAAAACTAAACCATAAACCCCCTTAACCTTAAACCCTAAAGTCTTATCCCTAAACTATAAACCCAAAACCCAAAACCCTAAGACCTAAATCCTAAACCCTAAACCCTAAACCCCAAATACTAAACCCTAAACCCTAAACCTTAAACCCTAAAACCTAAACCTTAAACCCTAAACCATAAACCCTAAACCCTAAGCCCTAAACACTCAACCCTAAAACCTAGGACCTAAACCCTAAACCCCTATCCCTAAACCATACACATTAAACCTTAAAATCTAAACTTTTAGTGCTAAAAAATGAACCCTAAACCCTAAACCATAATCCCTAAACCCTAATCCCTGAACCATAAACCTTGAAACCTAAACCCTAAACCCTAAACCCTAAACTGTAAACCCCCTAAACCCTAAACCCTAAGACCTAAACCCTAAACCTAAAAAACTAATCCTTGAACCCAGAGCCCTAAACCCTAAACTGTAAACTCTAAACCCATAAACCTAAGCCCTAAATGTTAAGCCCTGAGATATAAAATCTAAAATCTAAAAAACTCTAAACTCTAAACCATAAGTCGTAAACCCTAAACCCTAATCCCTAAACCTATACCCTAATCCCTAAATCCTAAACCCTAAACCAAAAACCATAAACCCATAAACCCTAAAACCTAAACCCTAAACCCTAAAAAATAAACCCTAAACCATAAAACCTAAAATCTAAACCCTAAACCCTAAAACATAAATTATAAATACTAAATCTTAATCCCTAAACCCTAAAACCTAATTCCTTAACCCTAAATTGTAAATCGTATAAACCATAAACCCTAAACAATAATCCATAAAAATTATACCCTATACCCTAAACCCTAAACCCCCTAAACCTTATATACCCTTAGTGCTAAATAATAATCTCAAAACCCTAAACCCTCAACCCTAAATGCTAAACATTAATCCCTAAACTTTAATTCCTAAACCCAAAACCCAAAACCATCATCCCTATATTATAAACCCTAAACCCTAAATGTTATACCATGAGTCTTAAAATCTAAACCCTAAACCCTATGCCCTAAACCCAAATACCTATACCATAAAATTGTTAAACCGTAAACTCTAAAGCCTCAAATATAAACTTTAAACCATAAACCCTAAACCCTAAGCCCTAAACCCTAAAAAATAAACCCAAAATAATAGACCCTAAACCCTAAACCCTAAACCTTGAACACTAAACCTTAAACCCCAAACCATAAAATTTAAAACTTTAGCCCCAAATTCTAAACCCTAAACCTTGAGCCCTTAACCCTAAACCTTAAACCCTAAACCCTAAACCCTAAAACCTAAACCCTAAAATGTAAACCCTAAACCATAAAACCTAAGCCAAAAACCTTAAAATATAAAGCCTAATGCCTACACCCTAAAACATAAACCCCCTAAACCCTAACCCTTAGACCTAAACCATAAACCTTAAACCCTAAACCCTAGACACTAAGCCTTAAACCCTAAACCCTAATCCATAATCCCTAAACCCTAAACCATAAACTCTTAGCCCTAAACCCTAAAACCTAAACCATAATCTGTAAACCTTGATCCCTAAACCCTAAACACTAAAACCTAAACCCTACACCATAAATATTGATCCCTAAACCCTAAAACCTTAACCCTTAAACCTAAACCATAAACACTAACACCTCAACCCTAAACCCTAAACAATAAAACCTAAACCAAAAACCAAAAACCATAAAACAAAAATTATAAACACTAAATTGTAAACCCCCTAAACCTCAAACCCTAGGGCCTAATTACTAAAACCTAAACCATAAACCCTAAATCTTGAGCCCTAAACCCTAAACCATAAACTTTCAGCACTAAAACCTAAATCATAAACACTAAAACCTCAACCATAAACACTAAAAAATAAACACTTAACCCTAAAACCTAAACTAGAAACAATAAATCATAAACACCCTAAACGTTAAAATCTAGGGCCTAAACCCTAAACCCTAAAATGTAAACCATAAACCCTAAAACCTAAAACCTAAAACCTAAACCCTAAACCCTAAAATATAAAACATAAACCCTAAACCCTAAAATCCTAGCCCTAAACCCTAAATACATAGCCCTAAACCCTTAACACTAAACCTTAAACGCTAAATCATTAACATAAACCCTAAACCTTAAACTTTAAAACCTAAAACTAAGTCGTAAACCCTAAAACCTAAATAATCAACCCTAAACCCTAAAGCGTAAACCCTAAACCCCCTAAACCCTAAAGCCTTAGCCCTAAATCCTAAACCTAAACCATAAATTGTAAGCCTCCTAAACCATAAACCCTAAACCCTAATCTCTTAGCCTTAAGCCCTAAATCTTAAACCCTAAATCCTATACCCTAAACACTAAACCCTAAACCCTAAACCCTAAACCATGAGCCCTAAACCCTAAAATATGATCCTTAAACCCCTATCCCTAAACCCTAAATAGTAATCCCTAAAAATTAAACCCTAAACGATTGAACCTGAGCCATAAACACTAACCCTAAAAATTAAACCCTAAACCCTAAACCATGAGCCCTAAATCCTACACCCTAAACCAAAAATCCTAAATCCTAATTCCTAAACCCTAAAACCTAAACAAAAAACCCTAAATTGTAAACCCTCTAAAACCTAAAACTTGAACCCTAATCCCTTAGCCCTTGAATCTACACTCTAAACCCTAAACCCTGAGATGTAAACCATAAACACTAAACACAAAACCATTAAACCTAAACCCTAAACCCTAAATTCTTAGCCCTAAACCCTAAACCCTAAATCCTAAGCCTTTAAACATAAATTCTAAACATTAAACCCTAAACCATAAACCATAAACCATAAACCATAAACTCTAAACCCTAAAACCTAAACCCTAATCCATAATCCCTAAAACTTGTTCCATAAATCCTAACCTATAAACCCTATACCCTAAAACCTAAATCCTTAACCTTAAAAATTAAACCCTAAACCATGAGATCTACACTCTAAACCCTTAACATGTAGCCCTAAACTAGAAACCCTGAACTTTAAACCCTAAACCCTAAACCCTTAGCCCTAAACCCTAACCCTTAACCCTAAACCCTAACACCTAAATATTAAACCCTAAACACTAAACCCTAAACCATAAAACCTATACCCTAAACCCTAAACCCTAAACCCTAAACCTTATACCCTAAACCCTAGTCCCTAAAAAATAATTTCTGAGCCCTAAACCCTAAATCCTAAATCCTAAACCTCATACCATGATCTCTAAACCCTAAAATCTAAACCCTAAACCCTACACCATAAACCCTAATCCCTAAACCCTTAATTGTAAACACTAATTATTGAGCCTTAAACCCTAAATACTGAGCCCTAACTCCTAAAGCCTAAACCCTAAATCCTAATCCTTAATCATTAAACCCTATGCCCTATAACCTAAACAACTTAGAACCTAAACGCTTAGCCCTAAATCCTAATCCCTAAACCCTAAATGCTAACCCCTAAACCCTAAGCCCTAACCCCTAACCCCTAAACCCTAAATGCTAAAGAAAAAACCCTAAACCCTTAAACATAAACCCTAAATAATAAATTTTGAGCACTATATCCTAAACCCTAAACCATTAGACCTAAACCCTAAACCCTAAATCCTAAACCTTTAGCCCTAAACTCAAAACCCTAAACCCTAAACACTAAATCCTAAACCATAAACCACCTAAACCATAAACCCGAAACCATTTGCCCTAAACCCTAAACTCCAAATATTATACCCTAAATCCTAAACCTTGAACACTAAATCCTAAACCCTAAACCCTAATCCCTAAAATCTAAACTCTAACCCCCTAAACTGTTAACCTTAAACCCTAAATCCTAAATCTTGAACCCTAAACCCTTAACCCTAAATGTTAAACCCTATACCCTTAGCCCTAGACCCTAGACCCTAAAACCTAAACCCTAAACCTTAAACCCTTATCCTTACACCCTAAACCCTAAACCATAAACCTTAAACCCTAAAACCTAAACCCTAAACCATGAGCCCTAAATCCTTAACCCTAAACCACAAATCCTAAACCTAAAAAATAAAACCCTAAACTCTAAAACTCTAAACCCTAAAAGATAAAAGATAAACCCTAAATAGTAAACACGCTAAACCCTAAATCTTAAACCCTAAACCATGAGCCCTAAAACCTAATTCCTAAATTCTAAACCCTAGACCTAGAAACGTAGACCATAAAGCGTAAACCCTAAAACCTAAACATTGAGCCCTAAACCCTAAACGCCATACCCTAAACAATAAACCCTAAAACATAAACACTAAACCATAAACCATAAACCCCTAAACCTTAAACCCATAGCCATAAACCCTTATCAATAAACCCTAAAACCTGATATCTAAACCCTATATCCTGTACCCTATACCCTGATGCCTAAACAATAAAACCTAAACCCTAAACCATAAAACCTAAGCCCTAAACACCAAACCCTAAACCTTCATCACTAAATGCTAAATCCTAAACCCCTAGTGTAAAAACCTTATACATAAACCCTAAATCGTAAATCCTAAACCCTAAAAAGAGTTAACCCAAAGCCAAAACCCTTAGTCCTAAAAAAAACCATAAACCCTAAATCCTTAGCATTAAAAATTATACCCTAACCCAAAACCATAAACCCTAAACCCTTAGTCCTAAAAAATATACCCTAACCCCTAAACCATAAACCCAAAACTCTGAAACCTAATCCCTAAACCCTAAACCCTTAGTCCTAAAAAATATACCCTAACCCGTAAACCATAAACCAAAAACTCTGAAACCTAATCCCTAAACCCTAAACCCTAAACAATAAACCCCTAGCCCTTAACCCTAAACCTTCAGCCCTAAACTCTATACCCTAAACCCCTAAACAATAAAACCTAAACCTTTAGCCCTCAACCATAAACCCAAAAAAATAAACCCCTAACCCTATACCCTAAACCCTTATCCATAAACCCTAAACACTAAACACTAAACCCTGATCCCTAAACCCTAAAACTAACCCCTAAACCATGAGCACTAAACCTTAAACCATAAACCCTAAACTCTAAACAGTAAACCCTAAACCGTGATCCCTAAATGCTAAAAACTAAACCCTAAACCATAAAAAGTAAACCCCACAATCTTTAAGCTCTAAATCCTTAGCCTTAAACCATAAAATCTAAAGGTTGAGCCCTAAAACCTATATCCTAAACCCTAAACCCTAAACCCTAAATAGTAAACAGTAAATACTAAACCCTGAACCGTCAACCCTAAACCCTAATCCCTGAAATTTAAACCCTAAACCCTAAAACATAAAATCTAAACCCTAAACCCTAATACATAAACCCTAAATCTAGATCCTTAAACCCTAAACCATAAACTCCTATCTCTAAAATCCTATGCCTAAATACTAAACCCTAAATCCTAAACTGAAAATCCAATAGCCTAAACCCTAAACCCCCTAAATCCTAAACTCATAACCAAAAAACTAAAACCCAAAACCATAAACCTTAAGCCCTGAACCCTAAACTACTTAAATCCAAATAACCAAACCCTCAATCTTAAACCATAAACCGAAAATCCTAAACCCTAAACACTAAACAAAAAACCCTAAACCCTAATCCCTAATCTCTAAACCCTAAACTCTAAACCCCATGAACCCTTAAAACTAAACCCTTAGACCTAAACCCTAAATACTAAACCCTAAACTATAAACCTTAATCCATGAGCCCTAAACCCTAAAGCATAAAACATAAAACCTAAATACTAAAACCTTAGCTATAAAACTTAAACCCTAAACCCTGAGCCATAAACCCTAAATCCTAAACCCTAAACCCTAAACCCTAAACCGTAAACCTTAAACCCTAAACTATGAGCTCTAAATGCTTAACCCTAAACCCTTATCCATAAACCCCTATCCCTGAACATGAAACCCTAAATCCTAAACCATAAACCCTAAACATTGATTCCTAAACCCTAAGTCATAAACCCTAAACCCTAAACAATGAGCCCTAAATCATAAAAACTAAACCCTAAAACCTAAACCATCAACCCATTAAACCCTAAACCCTATGCCTTAGCCTTAAACCCTAATGCAATGAAAGATCAAGAATGACAGTAATAAATATGTAAGAGGGTTTAGAAGCAACCACAGACACATATATATTGCTCAAGGACGGATTCAATACATTGCAATGGCCAAAAGGCAAAAAAAACGGTGTTCCAGTCTATATGGGAGGTTTGAGAACTCCACAAATCTTCTTATGAACAGGAGAGAAGGGAGGGTGCAAAGTGGAAAATGTCCAACAACAGAAAGAAACCCCTCCTTACAATTTATAGGAAGAATGGGAGAGAAAAGAGAGAGGAAATCGAAATCTGCCCCAACCACCTCTAGGTTGCATTTAATTCGTCCATCATGGCAGAAGCGGCGGGTTCTGGCAAAGCGGCGGTTTGCCTAACAGAAGCGGCGGGTTGTCTGCTGTAATAAAGTGGTTGTTGAAGCATTATCTCTGCTTATTATTTCGTGCCAGAGGCGTCTTCTGATTTTCTTTTTTCAAACTGAACGAAAATGCAATATTGACCCTGGAAACGTGTAGAGAATCTCACAAGCTTTCCGTTGATATCAAGAACGTGCAAATCTGAGCTCTGGATCGAAAGATATGTCGATCTGAAGATTTAGGGCACGGAACAGGTGAAAACAGATTTTGAAATATTTTCCCGCGCACTGCCACTTGGACGCCACGTGGCATGCTCTGATTCGCTGAATAATTCTCTCTCTTCTGCTTTTTGGCGGGCTGTCTATTGAATTTTCCTTGTGGGCCCTAGCTGGGACACGTGGCATTATCCCATTGGTTTGGATCGGTGCTCGAAAACCCGTCCATTGACTTTTTTGACTTTTCTCTTGTGAGGACACGTGGCAGCTTTTGATTGGTCCTCGGCTGATTCGGCTCCTACGCGTACCTCGCCTCCATTTGTCCCGGATGTCCCATTTAATTTTGGACCTTTTGGGACAATTTCGGCCGATTCGGGTATTTGTGGCCCGCCTGTCCCATTTTGATTCGGACTGATTTGACTCTTTTCGGCCGGTTCGGGCGGTTCGCGTATTTCTGGCCCGCGCGTCCCAATTGCTTTTGGGCTCCTTGTACTGATTTCGCGCGATCCGGCCGGTTCGGGCATTTCGCGTCCATTTGTTCCACTCGTCCTGAATGCTACCCTCTTCAGCAGTTAGCCAATTTTTTCTCCTCGGCTGGATCGGCTTTTCGCGCCCGCCGCGTACTTCTGTCCCACTTGTCCCATTTGCTTAGTGGGCCGCCTGGACTCATTTCGGGCGGTTCGGGCGGTTCGCGTATCTCTGTCCCGTTCGTCCCACCTTGTGCTGGACCAGGACTTAGCCGATTTTCACAATTTTTACTGGCCCAAACTACTTGCTTTCTGCAACCTTCTCCGCACTTTCTCAAAGCTTGCTCCCTCCTTCTTCGGCCTGGGGAGTTAGAAAGATTCCTGAAGGGACCCTAGAAACCTGATTTTTCTCTGAATCAATCAATTTGCTTGGGATTTGAATCTTCTGATGCATGTTATCAAAATTTACCCTAAGGGGGTGAATTTTGGATAACACTTCCTTCTTTAGCCTGGGGAGTTTAGAAAGATTCCTGAAGGAACCCTAGAAACCTGATTTTGCTCAGTGTCAGTCATTTTTCTTGGAATTTGGACATCCTGATGCATGTTATCAAATTTACCCTGGGGGGGTGAAATTTTGACAACACCTTCTAGAAGCAACGCTTGAGATAGATTCCATTGACTAGAATCTGCAGTTCTTCACCATCCAATGAGGCCAATTGGAAAGCATTGTTGTTCTTGCACTTTGTGACCATGTATGGGCCACTCCAAATGGCATCAAATTTTTAATGCCTTCTCGGTTTTTCTCTATCAACATCCCATTTCAACACTAGATCTCCAACTTGAAAAGATCTATCCTTGGCCTTTCTATCAAAGGTCTTCTTGATCAAGGCTTGATCCTTTTCCATTGCTTGGGATGCCTGATTTCTGATCTCTTGTAGCTCCATCAGCTCTACATACCTCACTTCCATGGGCTCAAACTATAGCAACTCCAACTATTTCATGAGTTCCAATGTTGGCAACTCAAGTGACATGGGCAAGGTTGCCTCTCTTCCATTGACAAGCCTGAATGGAGAGTTACCTGTGGATCTTTTGGGAGTGATCCTATTAGCCCATAAGGCTGATTTCAGCTTGGTATGCCAAGACCTCTGATTCTCATCAAGAGTCCTCCTAATGATCCTCAACAAGTTCTTGTTTGTAGACTCGGCCTGGCCATTACCCTGAGGGTAATAATTCGATGAAGTGCTTAGGTAAATACCATTCTTGATAGCCCACTCAGTCACCTTAGATCCAATGAATGCCAATGCATTATCATAGATTATTGTGGCAGGTACACCAAATCTGGTTGTTATCCCCTCGTAAAAGTCTAAGATGCTAGACTCATTCGCCTCTTTGAGTGCTACTGCTTCTGTCCATTTGGTGAAGTAGTCTGTGGCTGTCAAAATCCATTTGTGCCCTTGGCTTGAATTGGGATTAATGACTCCAATGAAGTCCAAACCCCATTGCATGAATGGCTAGTCAACTGAGATTGGATGCAATGGAAGGGCAATAAGTCTCTCTTTTTCTGTGAAGAATGCACAATTCTTACACCTCTTGATCCATGCATAGCAATCACTGAAGATTTTAGGCCAATAATAACCAGCCTTCATGATTTTTAGAGCTATCACTCTTGGTGAAAAATGGCCACCAGCTGGTCCACCATGAAACTCTTCCAACACCCTTTGAATCTGACCTATGCTAATGCATCTCAGCAGCACTCCATTCACATATTTATTGAACAAAACCCCATCAACAATGGCATACAAAACAGCCTGCAACCTGAAGTGTCTCCTTTGGGTCTTGTTCATCTCCAGAGGGCATAGGCCTGTGCTCAGGAAGTGCATAATACCTTGGGTCCAGGAAGGAGTCGGGGAAGCATTGTCTTCTTCTTGCTTGCCACTTGGCTCATGGCTGTCTTGGACTGTCAAAACAGATTCTTCTTTGTTGCATACTTCTTTTTGCTTCCCCAAAGCCAACTGCTCACACAATCCTTTCCCTCTTACCAGCTTGGTGATCTTGATCTCAATGTCATACTCCATGACACGAGTGATCCAACCTACCCTTTTCTCATTCAAATACTTGTTGAGGAGGAAGTCCTTAACCCCAACATGTGAGACCAGTAGTTGAATCTTATTGTTTGAGACCAAATGTCTGAACTTCTTCAAGCTCTGATGACAGCAAGGACATGCTTTTCGATGAAAGAATACTTTATTTCGTAATCTTCCAAGGTTTGGCTGAAGAATGCTATGGGTTGTTCTGAACCGTCTCTATTCAACTGTGTTAAGATAGCTAAGATTGTGTCTAATCCTCCAAACGCATACAACATGAAGTCCTTTGAAAAGTCTGGGTTGATAAGAGTTGGAGCTTGTGATATTGCATGCTTGATGCTTTCAAAACTCTCTTTTCCTTCTACTGTCCATTTAAATGCCAGACTCTTCTTCAACATCATTGTTAGAGGCTTCACAAGAGTGGAAAAATTAGGCACAAATCTGTGGACAAAGTTTATCCTTCCTAAGAAGCTTTGAAGATATTTCTTGTGGTGTGGCAATGGGAGCGTTCAGATGGCTTCAACCCTTTCAGGATCAATTGTTAGCCCTTCCCTAGAGACAATGTGGCCCAACAATTTTCCCTCGTGTGCCAAGAATATACACTTCTTTGGATTCAACGACACTCCAAACCTTCTACACCTCTGAAACACTTGTCTGAGGTGAAAGAGATGGTCTGCTGCATTCTTTGAGAAGACAGTGATATCATCTAGGTATACCAACACTATATTGTTGATTAAGCCTTTGAATGCCATATCCATAGCTCGCTGAAATGTTGCTCCAGAATTTGATAGGCCAAATGGCATCTTCTTGTAGGCATAGGTGCCCCATTTAGTGGTGAAAAACATCTTTAATTGATCTTCTTCCTTCACCATTATCTGATTATAGCCTGAGTATCCATCAAGTAGTGAAAACCTTTCTGAACTAGCTACAACCTGCAATATTTGCTCCATGGAAGGGAGTGGATAATGATCCTTGAGGGAGGCTCTGTTCAAGTCTCTGAAGTCAACACATAGTCTGATTTCTCCATTTCTTTTTCTCACTGGCACCAAGTTTGCAACCCAACTTGAGTGTTTGATGGGGAAGATGATACTGGCCTCAATAAGCTTGCTTAACTCTTTTCTCATGAGAGGTTCAATATGGGGATTCACTGGCCTTTGCTTTTGCTTAACAGGCTTGGATTCCAGGTCCAGCTCAATAGTATGTTGTGCCAGCTTTGGGTTGAAACCTCTTAGATCTTTGTAAGTCCAAGAAAAGATATCTGGAAACTCTTGACAAAGCTGAACAAAATCAGATTTCTCTTGTGAGGTACTTACTTTGCCAATCTACAATGTTTTGCCTTCTTCCACTAAAATAGGCTCTGAATCTTCACCCTTCACTTGAATGTTTGCTTTCTCCTTCCGGAACTGATCATTCAGGTTGAAGATTGACTCCAAGGTTATGAGGCCTTTTGGTAATTTGTTAGTTCTCAGCTGCACCACTTGGTCACCATATTGCTGCTCCAGCTTGTCTTGATTTCTGGTGGAGAACTCAGCTTCTTCTTGTAGGAAATTAACAATTTGCTGATCATTCTCGAAGACTTGCCAACTTGTGTTGTTATCTGGAACAGCTGGTCTCACAACCAATTTGATATGAGGCTGAGATTTCTCACTTTTGATACTCTCTACAACATCAAATGCAGCCCTAATTACTGCAAGTTGTCAGCGGCTTCATTCTTTTTCTTGGGATGGAATTGATGCTAAAAGCTTCAAAATCTTCAATAAGATCCCATACCTGATTTTTGTAGCACTTAAGCAGATCATTTTTCGCAGCATTTTTTCCTTTGACTTGGTTTACGATCAGATTACTATCACCAAATACTTGTAAATTCCTGATGCCTTTCTTCATTGCCTAGTGCAGTCCATGAGCTAAGGCTTCATACTCAGCTGTGTTGTTTAAGCAAGAAAACTGGAAACAGAAGGCTGAGTAATACTTTATACCTTGCGGTGAAATGAGCATAGCTCCTCCTCCTGCACCTTGTCTACTCCTTGACCCATCAAAGAACAATTGCCATACTTCATTCTTGTCCTTATGATCTGGCTTGGTGATGCTGGGGAGAGGTTGATCCTCTTCATGTAAACAATAAACCCCTAGCTTAGATTCTTCTATTTCTTGATAAGGATCAAAGGCATGCACTTTGCTTGCCCATTCATCAAGAGTCAAATCTGGGATGCTTCCAACCTTGGTGTCAGCTTCATCAGTGCTTGGATAATCTTCTTGATCAAATGCTAAGCAATTGGTATTGATTTGGTTGGTAGTGTAAGGCTCAATGTGAAAGTTTACAATAGGTTCAGACCTGATTGTGGCCTTAGTTCCATATCTTGTTCTGAACAACATGTGTGACCAATCCGTCGAAAGATAGCCTCCAATTTTAGCAGTGAAGTCTCTTGACAAGCACAATGCAAAGAGTGGTGGTTTCTAGGTCCCCTATGACTGACACATCTTGTAACACTAATGTTGGGACATGCATGCATTGTGAGGCTAAGTTCTGATTAAATCCAAAAAAAAGTTGTCACTGCTGTCCCGTCTAATTGCACTACACCCTTGGAGATGAATTCATATTGAAGCCCTAGTTGATCAGCTATTTGCTTGGGCATTACTGAACTACTTGCCCCAGAGTCAATCATGCAATTATGTACCAACTTATCTCCTATGATCAATGAAACATAAAATGGAGGGGGCTTCAACATTTTACCTTGTTGTTCGACAGAGAAAAAATCCTTCAGGCTGGGCAGGGTCGCCTTTGTAAGCAAGCTTTGTCTTGCAGTACGCGAACCCGCTGATTTGGGCGAAATGAGTCAAGGCAGCCTGAAAAAATCTCTGGGACGCGCTGGGTCAAAAGTACGCGAACCGGGCGAACCGGCCGAAATAAGAACATTTGTCCCGGGACAGTTGGGACAAAAAGGCACGAACCGGCCGAACCGGGCGAATTTGTCCCGGACAGTTGCAAAAGCAAATGGGACGCGCGGGCCAAAAGTACGCGAACCGGCTGGATCGGCCGAAATGGGAAATTTCAGCACCAAAACCAAATGGGACAAAGGGACGCGCGGGATTTTGAAAAGCTGAAATGGCCGAAGGCAGGGAGAAAAGTCAACATTTGACCCGTGGAACTTCAAACGGCCATAACTTTTGACTCCGAGCTCCGATTTTGATAAAATTGGACTTTCTGGAACGAGCACGATGTCCTCTACGCCACAAAAGGATGAGAGGGTATATGATTCAATAAAGGAAATGTGTTCGGCTCCAATTGACAGTAGATGCTCTTTCCCGTCAAATGACAGAAAACGCCTGCCAGGCCCAAAATAGCTGCCTGCACTCAGAAGGCCATAACTTTTGCATTTCTCAACGAAATTGCACAAAATTGGTACCGTTGGAATCGTGTTTGTGAAGATCCGATGCACAGAAATCAAGAAATTCTGGATTTGATCAGAAAATGATTGAGATTTTTAAGAAAACGTGGCCGGGTTCAGAACAGTGTTTTATTTGGTAGCTGGGAGTGCATTTAAGAGGCATGGTCATCATTCTTTCTCTGCTGCAGCACATGGGAATATTATGGGGAGCCTTTGTTTTGCAAGTAATGTATACCCATTCCACTCAATTTAATGCCTCTTACAGGTGGTTGACAGGACAGATTTCGGGATTTCCAGATTTCTCTTCTCTTCTCCTTCTCATGTTTTCTATAAATTGGAGTGTTGGGCTTCATTGTAAAGGGGAGAGAGTTTTTTGGGTAACAAAGCTCAATCAAAATTGCTTTGTGAAGCCAGTGTGTTGCAGACCCTTGTAGTGGACTCCTATATGCATGTTGATCCAGGCCCTTATCTTGTAATAGATTGAACTGTGCATATCATGAAGCAATAAAATATCAGTTTGTGGATATCTTCCCCTGCTGTGTTTCCTTGCATTATTCTTGCCCCTTTAATCTTTCTACAAGTATATTGTGTCTATTTAGAATGTTCTTGCAGGAATTCATTATTATTGTGTGTGCTTGGAATATTGCTGTGAATGCATTTTGCTGGATTATGGTGAACTGTCATCACCTCTAACTAGTGTGCACTTTGCCTCTGTATTTCACACATTTGGAGATTACTCTCACACCCTCTTTTTCTGGTGTATCACCGCTTTAGTGTAGGCTTTCATTTTATGCATTCTCTCTCTCTGGTCCCTTGGAATTTTTAGGTTAGAATAGCTATTTCCCTGCATTAATAGATTGTAGAGGTAGTTTCAAGAACCAGCTTTCTTGGAGGTCTATCTCAACGTGCAAGTCCCACGAGCTCTGGATCGAAGTATGAAGTTATCCAATGAACTAGATTTTAGAGTGACCACAAGAGAACATAGTGATCAAATCCAGGGGTGCGGTGAATTCGGTGATAACTACCCTCCAATCTTGGCCGTGAAGTCCCTTGACATGACATAGGGCAAAGAGTGGTGGAAGGTCTATGACTGATACATCTTGTAACACTTTTACATTGGGACATGCGTGCAATGTGAGGCTCAAACCTTGGATTACTCCAACTGTTGTCACTGCTTTGTCCCATCTAATTGCACTACACCCTTGGAGATGGACTTCATATTGAAGCCCTAGCTGATCAGCTATTTGCTTGGGCATTACTGAACTACTTGCCCCTAGAGTCAATCATGCAATTATGTACCAACCTATCTCCTATGATCAGTGAAACATAAAATGGAGGGGGCTTCAACATTTTACCTTATTTTCCTCCATGGTTTCCTTCAGGCTGGGTAGTATTTGTGAGTACCTTCTCTTGCATCTGAACCTGCTGATTCAAAGTTGGCCAATTCTTCATGGCAGCTTGCAGCAGATCTCTTTATCCTGGGACGGATAGGGATTCCCACATTGATATATTGACGTTAGTATTCTTCATCTGTTCAATGATAATGAACGGGGATGAAGTATCCCTTTGTTGTCCCTTGGTTTACACATTTACTCCTTGCACGTGGGCAGCAACAGCTGGCATTTGAGTTGGCCTAGGGGCTGTTCTTGGCTGCCCTTGTGCATTTGAAACTGGGATTTACTTTCCAATCATCTGTGGAGCCATGGAATGTTGTGGATTGGCTGGGGCTAATGGCTGTTCTTCACCCAAATTTCTCCTCTTTGACCTTGTGTTGGCTGCAACACTTTGAGAGGGTATTTGATTCATACCACAGAAATATTCAGCCCTGGGGGGTGACAAGAGTAGTTTCATTCAGAGATGTTCCTTGCTGAGGTGCTTCTTGCTGCTGATCTCCTTTGTGGCTAGACTCTCGCAACCCACTGACAGTTTGCACCATCAGGGCTTGATTTAATGCACCGTTAAAACACATTGATTGGTTGTGTGGCTGACTACACGGGAAACACCAATCATATTCTTGGGTCATGCTATTTTGGACTGGCACCAATGCTTTAGAAGCAGATACAACATTGGGGTTATAGGGCTGAAATGGTCTATTAGCGGGAGGCCTTACTTGGCTTTGATTTTGATTTGTAGCCTGATTTGGTGACCTATTTTGTTGGTATGGGGGCCTAGCCTGGTACTGTGCTTGAGGCTGATATGGTCTAGCACTTTGAGCTTGCTATATTTTGATAGTAACCAACTCATTTCCCAAATTTTGTAACTGTTTCATGACCTCTTGGAGTTCATTTGAAGCACTAGAGGATGAAGTAGAAGTTTCACTTGAACTTTGATTTCTAGGGGTGGGAACAGGAGCCAAAGTGGGTGCTTGACTAGTGCTTGGATTTTCTAAGTTTGGATACAAGGGCATGGGAGGCCTAGGAGCCAGTTTACCATCTTGAATAAGACAGTTTTCAGCTCTAATGGAAATGCTATAAGTAGCAGGTAAGGTTGTGCCTCCCATAGATTGAATTAACATAGAAATATCAGAATTCAAAGCTTTAAGGTAGTATAGAAAAGCACCTTCTGCTATTGGCCTGACTGCCACTGGAATCCTATCCCAAGACCTTTGAAATCTGAATTTGAAGTCAGTCAGCTGCTCGTTGGGGGCTCTTTTGATAGTTGTCAGCTGCTCCAAAAGAGACAAGTTGTCTTCCTTCTCTCCAAATTGCTAGTGAAGTGCAATACACAGCTGATTCTAGTTTGTGATAGAACCAGCTCCAAGGCTCCTAAACCATTGCAATGCTTTACCCTTGAAGGAAGATGCCAGTAACTTGAAAGCCACTTGCATTTCATTGATTTCATGGATTGCATAAAGGTTAGCAATATCTTTAACATGATCACCTGGAGTAGTCTAATTTTCTCTGGTGAAGTAGGGAATGTTCTTCAAGGCTGCAATAGGAATTGGATGTTGTGCATTGAGAGAAAATGGGCTGCTACCTGTGAAGTTGACGTAGGGGTTGTTTTATGCCATTCTAATTGGTCTTAAAACCCTTGTTGACTGAATGAAAGGCCTACCAGGTGGAGGAGTTGAGAGAGTTCTGTTTGGTGGAGATGGAGACCTTTGAATCCTTCTTCCTCTTTGCCTTCTTCTTGGAGATAACTGTAGGTATTCAAACAACACTTCTTCTTCTCCAACTCTTGACCTTGTGGTGATTCTTCTCATGAGTTTTTAGGCCTGCACTGCTGAAACTAGTTGATTCTTCCCCTTGGAGTCGCCAGATATGAAAATAATAGCTCTTATAAGCAAGAAAACTATAGCAGATGCATATCAACTTTGATGCAATAAAAATGAGACCTCTACTCCCACCTAGCGTGCCAAAACTGTTGTTGTAGACTCACAACACCCCTGGATGCAGATCAGGCTTCTAGGTTGATCACTCTAGCATCCAGTGTGATTGCACAACATGGAAACCTCTCTCCAAGTGTGGGGACTTGTGAAAATGAGAGAGGAATCTCCAGATTAGAGGCTGGTTCCTCAAACTCCTCTGATTTAGATCTATATTTTGCAAAACTACAGAGGTTCAGATCCTAATCCTACTCTAAACTGTAAGGAGACAGGGATAAAAATGCAAAAATATGAAACTAAAGGTGGTGATGCACCAAAAGGAGTGGTGAAACATTTCTGTCAAGAAAATAGACACAGACCAAAGTTTACAACATAAAACATACACAGACTGATAAGATATAATCTAAGATTTGAATTGAAGCAAATAATATAAACAAAGGACTGAAAACCATTCACAGAGCTTGCATTATCTTTTTAGTGTCAAAAACACACATTACACCCTCAAAGAGGTAAAAGAAAACTATTACAATCTTTGGAGAGGTCTGATCCTTGCTTCAGTCACTTGCTGGAGCTGAAAGAAGAAGTTGCTATGTCAAAAATTGTTCCCCCCTTCAGAAATGAGCCAAATCTAGCTTTTACATTGCATGGGTCGAGCCCAGGGGACAGAAAACGTACAAAAGCATGGGAGCCCATCCCTTCTTGACTGCAGGTGCATTAAAATGGCATGGGGGACCTTACAAACCCATACCCTATCATTTTGACCGGATTACAGGAGAATGTGACCCATTCTGCATTAAATCTGGTCGTTGGAATGTCACTTCTGGCCATGAACATGTGTCAGAGCCATTTCTCAATTTTCTCTCTCTAGACTACACCAAAACTCAAGATTAACCCCAAAATCATGTAGATAATTTCACAAGCTTTCCGTTGATATAATGAACGTGCAATTCCGAGCTCTGGATCGAAAGATATGTCACTCTGAAGATTTAGGGCAAAAAACAGGTGAAAATGCGTTTTAAAAAACTTTCCCGCGCTCTGCCACTTGGGTGACACGTGGCACGTCGCTGATTGGATATGTAATTCTCTCTCCTTCCCTACTTCATTGGACATGTGTCCTCTTTTTATTGGCTCAGGTCAGTGCTCAAAACCTTTCCTTTTGACTTTTTGACTTTCTCCCTTGTGACACATGTCATGATTTGATTGGTCCGTGGGTCTGCCGGTTCTTTCGCGCCCTTCACGTCATTTTGTCCTAGATGTCCCAGTGTTGTTTGGGACAGAATCCTTCAATCCACTTGAAATGGGCTTCCTTGTCCCTTATCTGCTGATGACACGTGGCATAATCTTATTGGCTCTCGGCTTTTCTGGCTATCCGCGTCCCACGCGTTCCTTTGTCCCAAATGTCCCTTTACGAAATTTCTCTGTTCCGGTCGAACCGTCCGGTTCGCGTCCTCCATGCATTCACAGCCCAGACGTCCCAGTGTGAAAGTTCCCCGTTCCAGCTGAACTGGCCGGTTCGCATCCTTCACGTCCATTTGTCCCAACTGTCCTGGACTGTCTGGGACAAATTCTTCCGAACCACCTGAAATGGGTTTCCCTTGCTTTGGCCACTTCACCTTTTTACGTCCTTCACATCCTCATGGCCTAGATGTCCCAAATGCTTAGTTGATTTTCTTCTCCTTCGGCCAAATTGGCTTTTTGCGTCCCACGCGTCCCGATGGCCCGATTGTTTGCTTTGCAGTTAGTCAAGTTCTTCCTTTTCGGCCAAACCGGCCGGTTCTCACGCCCTTTATGTCCTTTGTCCCAGATGTCCCTATGCTTCGCGGGCCGCCTGGAGGCTTTTCGGCTGATCCGTGCCTTGATGTCCCAACTATTCCAACTTTTGCGAGGACTAGGACTTAGCCAATTTTCACGATTTTTCCTATCCCAAGCTTGTTTTCTGCAACTTTTTTGCATTCTCTCAAAGCTTGCTCTTTTCCTCCTGGACAGGAAAGTTAGAAAAAATCTGAGGGGACCCTGGAACATGATTTTTTGCCCTGGATCAATCAATTTACCTGGGACTTGAGAATTCTGATGTATGTTATCAAATTAACCCTGGGGGTGAATTTAGATAACAATAAACCCTTAGCCCTAAACCATAAACACTAAAATATGAGCCCTAAAACATAAACCCTAAACCCTAAATCATAAACCCTAAACCTGAAATCCTGAACCCTAAACCCTAAACCCTAAACACTAAACTCTAAACCCTAAACCCTAAACCATAAATAGTAAACCATAAACCCTATACCCTCTACCCTGATCCCTAAACACTAAAAATCAAACGCTAAACCCTAAACCATAATCCCTAAGCCCTAATCCCTAAACCCAAAACCCTAAACCCTATACAATAAATCATAAACCCTAAACCCAGAACCCTAAACCCTAAACCCTAAACCCCAAACAATATACCCTAGCCTTAAACTCTATAATATTAACCCTAAACCATAAACCCTTATCCCTAAACCCTGGACCCTAAAACCTAAACCCTAAATAATAAACCCTAAACTGTAAACCCTAAACCCTAAAATATTAGCCCTAAACCTTAAACCCTAAACCATAAAACCTAAACCATAAACTCTAAACCCACTAAATCCTAAAACCTAAATCATAAACCCTAAACCCTAAAACCTAAGCCCTAAACCCTAAACCCTAAACCCTAAACCATAAATGTTAAAAGATAAACCATAAACACAAAATGGTTATCCCTAATCCCTAAAAACTATACCCTCCACCTTAAACCCTAAACCCTAAATCATAAACCCTAAACCATAAACCCCCTAAAACCTAAAACCAAAACCATTATCCCTAAACCCTAAACCCTAAATAATAAACCCTAAAATATAAATCCCATAAACCCTAAATTATAATACCTTATCCCTACACCCTAAACCTTAAAAACTAAACCCTAAACCCTAAGCTATAAACCATACATTGTAAACCCTAAATCTTGAGCCCTAAACCCTTAACCCTAAACCCTAAACCTTAAACCTTAAACCTTAAACCGTAAACGATAAAATTGAAATCCTAAAACCTAAGACATAAACTATGAACCTTAAAACCTAAACACTAAGCCCTAAGCCCCAAATCCTAAACCCTAAACCCTCAAACATAATCCTTGAACCTTAAACCATAAATCCCCCTAAAAACTAAATCCTAAACCCTAAACCCTAAACCTTAAATACTAAACCCTAAGAACTAAAGCCTAAACCCTAAACCCTAAACCCCTAACCATAAACCCCTAACCCTAAACCCTAAACCCTTAACCTTAAACTATAAACCCTAAACCCTTAGGCCTAAACCCTAAACTATGTAACCTTAAACCTAAACCCTAAACTTTAAAACCTAAATCATAAACCCCATAGACTCAAAACCCTAAAATCTTAACTATAAATCCTAAAACCTAAACAATAAAACTAAATCCCTAAACCCTAAACCCTAAAACCTAAATCCTGATCCCTAAACCGTAAATACTAAAAAATAAACCGTAAATACCCTAAACCCTAAACCATAAAACCTAAACCCTAAACCATAAATTCTTATCCCTATACCATAAATACCTAGCCATAAACCCTAAACCCTAAATCCTAAACCATAAACCCCAAACCCTAAACCCTAAACCCTAAACCCTAAACTCTACAACCTAAACAATAAACCCTAAAAAGAAAACCCTATAATGTATAACCTAGCCATAAACCCTAAACCCTAAACCCTAAACCCTAAACCCTAAACCTTATAAACCCCTAAACCTAAACCCTAAACACTTTGCCCTAAATGCTAAACTATAAACACTAAACCCTAAACCTTAAACCGTGATCTCTAAACCCAAAAACATAAAGCCTAAATCCTAAACCCTAAACCTAAACCCTAAAATCCTAAACCTTTAAAACAAAATACTTAAGCCATAAACCTTAAACCCTAAACCCTAAACCATAAACCCTAAATATAAAACCCTAAACCATAAAATTCAAACCCTAAACCCTAAACCCTAAATCTTGATAAATTGTAAATCCCCTAAACACTAAACCCTAAACCCTAAACCGTAAATCCTTATCCCTATACCGTAAATCCCAAGCCATAAACCCTAAACCCTAAACCCTAAACCCTAAACCTCTTACTTAAATGCCCTAAACCTTAAACCATACCCTAAACCCTAAACCCTAAATCCTAAACTAAACCTTAAACCTAAACAAGAAACCCTAAACCCTAAACTAAACCCTAAACTCTAAACCCTAACCCCTATGACCTAAACCCTAAATCATAAACCCTAGCCAAAAATAAACCCTAAACCCTAAAATATAAATTGTAAACCTTTATACCCTAAACTGTTAGCCCTAAACTCCCCTAAACCATAAACCATAAACCTAAACCCTAAACCTTAAACATACTCTAAACCCTAAACCCTAAATCCTAGCCTAAACCCTAAATTCTAAATCCTAAAACCCTAAAGCCTGAACCCTGATCCCTAAATGCTAACCTATAAAATGTAAACCATAAACCCTAAACCCTTATCCATAAACCCTAAATGTTAAACCATAAACCCTAAGCCCTAAACCTTAAATACTAAACCATAAACCATAAACCCTAAATCTTGAGCCCCAAACCCTAAAACCTAAATCTTGAAGCCTAAACCCTAAACCCTCTAAAACAAATTACTTCAGCCCTAAACCCTAAAGCCTAAAGCCTAAACCCTAAACCTAAATGCTAAACCTATAAACTATAAACCATAAACCCTAAATACTTAAACCCTAAACCATCACTAAACCCTAAACCATAAACCCTAAGCCCTAAACCTTAAATCCTAAACCATAAACCGTAAACCCTAAATCTTGAGCCCCAAACCCTAAACCCTAAACCCTAAGCCCTAAAACCTAAACCGTATACACTAAAAACTCAACCCTAAAACCTAAAACATAAACCATAAACCATAAACACTAAATCATAAACCCTAAACCTTAAACCTAGGGCCTAAACATTAAACCCTAAATACTAAATCTTTATCCCTAAACCCTAAACCCTAAGCCCTAATCCCTAAAACCTAAACCCTAAAACATAAACCCCCTTAACCCTAAACCATAAAGTGTTATCCCTAATATATAAACCTTAAACCCAAAACCGTGAGCCCTAAATACAAGACCTTGAACCCTAAACACTAAACCCTAAAACCTATTCCCTAAAACCTTAACCCTAAACCCTAAAACCTAAACCGTAAACCATAAACCCAATAAATCCTAAAACCTAAACCCTAAACCCTAAGCCCTACACCCTACACTCTAAGCTTTAAACAATAAATAATAAACCCCTAGCCCTAAACCCTAAACCCTAAACCCTAAATGATTCCTTAAACCCTAAACACTAAACCCTAAACCCTAAACCCTAAATCTTAAACCTTAAAGCCTAAACCCTAAAAACTAAACCATAACCCTATAAGTTGAGCTTAAACCCTAAACCAAAAAACCTAAATATTGAGCCCTGAATGTTAAACCGTAAACCCCAAAAACCCTAATCTCTAAACCCTTAGACCTATATCCTAAACCCTAAATCCTAAACCTTAAAGCCTAAGCTATAAACCATAAATCGTAAACCCTAAACATTGAGCCCTAAACCCTAAGCTTTAAACCCTAAACCCTAAACCTTAAACCCTAAATGATAAAACTAAAACACTAAACCCTAAACCCTAAACCCTAAAACTAGAAACTTAAACACTAAACTTCAAACCCTACACCCTAAACCATAAACCTAAACCTTGATCCCTAAACCCTTAACACTACCATATACCCTAAACCCTTAGCCCTAATCCCTAAAAACTAAATCCTAAACCATAAGCCCTAAACTATAAATCCCCTAATCCCTAAACCCTAAAACGTTATCCATAAACCCTGAACCTTGAGCCATAAACCCTCAAGCCTAAATCGTAAACCCTAAACCCTAATCCCTTATCCCTAAACCCTAAAACTTAAACCTAAACCCTAATGTCTAAATCCTAAACCGTCAAACCTAAATGCTAAAACCTAAACCCTAAACCCTAAACCCCTTAAACATTAAACTCTTAACCCTTATATCTAAACCATAAACACTAAACCCTAAATTGTAAACCCTAAATTGTGAACCCTAAATAGTACACCCTCTAAACCTTAGACCCAAAACCCTTATCCCTAAACCTTAAACACAAAATGCTAAACCCTGAGCCCTAAACATTATATGTTAAACCATAAACCCTATACCCTGCTCCTTAAACCCTAAAAGTTAAACTATAAACCATAAACCATAAAACATAAACCCTAAGCCCTTAACCCTAAACTCTAAACCTTAAACCTTGAACCCTAAATCCTGAAACATAATCACATAGCAATCAAAACTAAACCCTACACCATAAACCTTGATCTCTAAACCCTAAACCCTAAACAGTAAACCCTAAACCATAAATCATCTAAAATCTAAACCCTAAACACCAATCTGTAAACCCTAAACCATAAACCTTAAACAACAAATACTAAACCCTAAACCCTAAAATGTAAATCCTCCAAAATCTAAACCATAAACCCTTACCCCTAAACCCAAAACCCTAAACACTAATATAAACCCTAAACCTTGAGCCGTAAATACTAAAAAACTAAACTCTATACCCTAGACACTAAACACTAAACCCTAAAACCTATACCCTAAATCCAAATGCCTTAATCCCCATCACTGTTAAACCTTAAATCCTTAGCCCTAAACCGTAAACTGTATACCCTAAACCTTGAGCCCTAAACCCTAAACCCTTTACCCTTTACCCTAAACCATAAATCATAAACCTAACACACTAAACCCTAAACCCTAAACCTTAATCCTTAAACCTGTTGTCAAAATTTCACCCCCCCTGGGTAATTTTGATAACATGCATCAGAATATTCAAGTCCCAGGAAAATTGATTGATTCGGGGCCAAAAATCATGTTGCTAGAGTCCCCTCAAATATTTTCTAAGTTCCCTGTCTGAGAGGAAAAGATCAAGCTCTGAGGAAATGCAAAAAAGTAGCAGAAAGGCAAATAGGTTGATCCAGGAAAGAGTGAAAATTGGCTAAGTCCTACTCAAGGTAGCATTTGGGACAAGTGGGACAAATGGAAGCAGATCGGCCGAAAAGCCTCTAGGCGGCCCAAATTGCATTTGGGACAATCAGGCCAGAAGTACGCGGTGGGCGCGAACCGGCCGAACCAGATGAAATCAGTCAAGTCAGTCTGAAGCAAAGTGGGACAAGCGGGCCAAAAATGCCCGAACCGGCCGAATCGGCCGAAATGAGCACAAAGGGTCCAAAATTAAATGGGACAATCGGGCCAAAAAATGCCCGAACTGCTCGAATTGGCCGAAATGAGTCCAAAGGGCCCAAAATCAAATGGGACATCCAGGAAAAATGGAAGTGAAGTACGTGAAGGAGCCAAAGGAGTCGAAGACCAATCAGAAACTGCCACGTGTCCTCACAGGAGAAAAGGTCAAAAGGTCAAAGGGGCGAGTTATCGAGTGCTGAACCGAACGATTGAAATGGCGCCATGTGTCCAAGTTTAAGGGGCCCACAAGTAATTTCAAAAGGAAAGCCCGTAAAAGATGGAGGACAGAGAATTGCTCGTCCAATCAGCACGTGCCACGTGTCGTCCAGACGGTGAAGAGCGGGAAAACATTTTAAAATCCGTTTTGGTCTGTTCCGTGCCCTAAATCTTCAGATCGCCATATCTTTTGATCCAGAGCTCAGGTTTCCACGTTCTTTATATCAACGGAAAGCTGTTGAGATGCTCTACATGATTCTGGGATCAATCTTGAGTTTTGGTGTAGTCTAAAGAGAGAAAATCAAGAAACGGCTCTTCGTGTGCACGGCCAGAAGTGACGCTTCAACAACCAACTTTAATGCAGTGGACAGCCTCTCGTTTTGCCAGGATCCGCCACTTCTACCATAATGAGATGATTTAAAATACGACCTGGGGGTGGTTGGAGTAGATCTGACTTTCCTCTTTCTTCCTTCTCTCATTCTTCCTATATATTGTAAGGAGTGGCAAAATATAAAAGAAGTTGTTCATTCTTTCTGCTCTGCCCTCCCTTCTTTTCTTCTCTAGGGTTGAAAATGGAGTTGGAACCTCCTCCCTTGCTCTGTAATGGCATTTTTTCCTTTTACTAATGGAATGATGTTTTGTGCAAACTTATGGAGCAACAAAACGTGTTCTGTGATGCATCTGTCCATCCTTTCTTGTTTTTTGCTTGTTCTCTCCTTGCCTCTCTTCATTTGCAGGTATCTATGCATGTCTAAATGTTCATTGCAGGTTTGGAGCTGTGTTCATGGAGTTTTGGGACATTTTTTGTGTGAAATCTATCCTTGGGCCTGTGATGCATCTGTCCATCCTTCCCATTGCTCACCTCTCTTTGTCCCATGGCAGTTTTGATAGATGTTCAACATCCTCCTTCTCTGGTGTATCACCATTTTAGTGTAGGCTTTTGCTGTTTTTCCCTTCTCTCTCTCTCTCTATGTCTCCTTGGCATGGTTAGATTAGGATTAGATTAGCTTGCCTGCACTGGAATAGCTTGTGGCAGGTAGTTTAGGAGTAGGAACCAGCCTTCTCTGGAGATTCCTCTCTCGGTTTTACAAGTCCCACACTTGGAGAGAGGTTTCCATGTTGTGCAATCACACTGGATGCCTGAACATCAACCTAGAAGCCTGATGTGCATCCAGGGGTGCTGTGATTTTGCATCAACAGTTTTGGCACGCCCGGTGGGACCTTAGAGGTCTTTCACTTCTTTTATAGGTTGATGTGTTCCTGTGAAGATTTCAGCCTTTGGAGGCACTTGCAAACACGTCTAGTGACTGCATCTAGTCAGCAACCCATCTCTGAAGTTGCAGACCTTCCTTTCCATTCGTTTCCATCCTTTTTCATTCATCCTTCTTTCCACCCCTTTCATTCTTTTCCATTCCATGAAGTTGTGCAATCATGACTTCATTTCCATCATGGAACTCACATTTACAACAACAGCAGTATTTTCCACCTCCAACACGTTTTACAAATCCTCCAGATCACCATGCATACTCATATGAATAGCAAGTGCCAAAGTTAGTTTGGCTATGGAGCTTTCCAAGAGCAAGGGTGTGCATACAATGAAGACCATCAGATCTAAGATGCTGGTCTGCTGGAGAAAATCCAAAAGATGGAGGTGGGGATGGTGCAGTCCAGGGCTCAAGCACAAATGAGAGCTTTTGGAATCAGTTGTGGAGCACCCTGTCCATGGGTGGGACCTTTTCCAAGGCATTACAGCCCTCAGGAGAAGCTTGACTTCATGATTGAAGATGCTGCCCCAACTTGCACAAGTGGATTGAAGAGATAGAGGTGTATGAGAGACTTGTTGTTCAACAACCTTGTCAATGGGTAAGTTCTACACCATCTCATGCCTTTTCTTTTCCTCTTTCCCAATTACTTTCATCTCAGCAGTGTCAAGTTTAAACTCTCCATCTGCTATCCCAAGTGTTGAATCCATCCCTCCATCCCCTAGTCTTCCACCCCATCTCGATTCTTCTTTCCTTTTCCCTTCCAAATAGTCATCCCCTCCACAAGAGCTAACAAAAATACCCCCTCCTCCAAAGAAACAAGAGGTTTCACCTCCTCCACCACCACAAAAAAATTGTAAAATCAGTTGAGTTTCAGCCCATTCCTCTTGCATTCCCAATTTCATATGGGGAAGAAGGAATTGAAAAAATCAGTCAGTCAAGGAAAACAGCAGGAAGAGGAGCCCAACATAAAAGAAATGACAAATGACTTGAAGAGTTTGGGCTACTTAATTTGGGATGAAAAAGATCCCCTTGATGGTTAAGCCTACAGAAGAGGCTAAGGTTGAACAAATGGTGGTTAGGACTGATTTGGTTGTAGCAGAAGAAGAAGATCTTGCAGTCCCAACTTGTCCTCTAGAGCAGCAAATTGAAGAGTTTGACTTGACAAACTTCATGCTGGAGAAGGAGTTCAATCAAGAGCAAGATTGCCTTCAAACATTAGAGGAAGGAGAATCTGCTCCAAATCCAAAAGAAGAGGAGCACATTCTAGCTATGGAGGAGAAAAGTGCAGATCCAAGGGCTTTGAGCACAAAGCAGGCTACAGGAGAACCTTCAGTTCTTCTTTCTACTTCATCTCTCTCAAGTTCTAGTACTGAAGAGGAGTTTGATCTCTCAAACTCAATATTGGAGAGTGAAGGAAACCATGGTGGTCAAGTTGCAGATCAAGAGGACACCATGGAGGAAGTTGAAAACGAGCAGCAGGACAATAATGAGGTAGTTTACCTGTCAGATTTGGAGGACTGTTTTGATGGAGAAGAGCCGGTTGAGTTTTCACCATTCTCTCTTTCATCATCCACATTCCAAACACAAGAGCCTGCTGCCATAGAGGAGAACATTCATTTGCAGCAGCCTGCATCTTATAGCAGCCCTTTGGAATCAAAATTGGAAGACTTTAATCTTCCATGTTCTTCATCGGAGGAAGAGAAAGGGCAGAAGGGTTCTACCATTACTTCCACACCATCCATTCAAGGTCTACAAGAGGACTCCATTCTTGGAGTTGAAAATCAGAGCTATGGGCATATCAAATGGATCAGACCTTGCCCAATCAGGTATTTGGCTTCATTGGAGCCAAAGGAGAAGCCACAACCAGTCATGCTTGCTTCTGAGCATGAGGATGAGCTACAAAGTACCAAGGATCAGCTGCCATACCTCTCCAATCCAAATGCAGAGCAACTAAAAGAGGTATTGGATTTATGTTCAGTTGATACCTTGATGATTTGGATAGAAGACTAGCTTCTTGTTGATTTTCCATCCATCCAAACAGCCATGATCAGTGCCAAATCAGTTGCATGGCTGCCAATTTTGAAGAAAGGAAGCTATTTTGCACAACTAGTTGCAGGGTTTGTTTAGCTTGCCTTTGCTTCCAGTTAGAGTAGAGTAGTTAGGTTTTCTTTCAGTAGAAGAAGTGCTTGTGCACACTCTGCATGTTCCATTTGGGGCATGTATGATTTTCAGTTTTGTACATAGTTTTGGTGTTGCTGGTTTTGCTCTTGCACAGTTCTTTTCAGTGGTTTTTGGTGAGAACAACTCTATGTCCGGTGGGTTTCAAGTGGCTCAGAGGGAGGTTTTCAAAGTTCAGATCAGTTACAGGTTACAACTCATGACTCCATGCCCAATGGATGCTTCAGGCTACTGATCATTCATCTAGCAGGAAGATGACCCCGCTAAGTCGCCAAACTGTTGTCAAAATTTCACCCCCCCTGGGTAATTTTGATAACATGCATCAGAATATTCAAGTCCCAGGAAAATTGATTGATTCGGGGCCAAAAATTATGTTGCTAGAGTCCCCTCAAATATTTTCTAAGTTCCCTGTCTGAGAGGAAAAGAGCAAGCTCTGAGGAAATGAAAAAAAGTAGCAGAAAGGCAAATAGGTTGATCCAGGAAAGAGTGAAAATTGGCTAAGTCCTGCTCAAGGTAGCATTTGGGACAAGTGGGACAAATGGAAGCAGATCGGCTGAAAAGCCTCTAGGCTGCCCAAATTGCATTTGGAACAATCGGGCCAGAAGTACGCGGCGGGCACGAACCGGCCGAAATCAGTCAAGTCAGTCCGAAGCAAAGTGGGACAAGCGGGCCAAAAATGCCTGAACCGGCCGAATCAGCCGAAATGAGCACAAAGGGTCCAAAATCAAATGGGACAATCGGGCCAAAAATGCATGAACTGCCTGAATCAGCCGAAATGAGTCCAAAGGGCCCAAAATCAAATGGGACATCTGGGACAAATGGACGCGAAATGCCCGAATTGGCCGAAATGGGCACAAAGGGTCCAAAATCAAATGGGACATCTGGGACAAATGGACGCGAAATGCCCGAACCGGCCGAAATGAGCACAAAGGGCCCAAAATCAAATGGGACATCCGGGACAAATGGAAGTGAAGTACGCAAAGGAGCCAAAGGAGCCGAAGACCAATCAGAAATTGCCACGTGTCCTCACAGGAGAAAAGGTCAAAAGGTCAAAGGGGCGAGTTATCGAGCGCTGAACCGAACCAATGAAATGGCACCACGTGTCCAAGTTTAAGGGGCCCACAAGTAATTTCAAAAGGAAAGCCCGTGAAAGACGGAGGACAGAGAATTGCTCGTCCAATCAGCACGTGCCACGTGTCGTCCAGACGGTGAAGAGCGGGAAAACATTTTAAAATCCGTTTTGGTCTGTTCCGTGCCCTAAATCTTCAGATCACCATATCTTTTGATCCAGAGCTCGGGTTTCCACGTTCTTTATATCAACGGAAAGCTGTTGAGATTCTCTACATGATTCTGGGATCAATCTCAAGTTTTGGTGTAGTTTGAAGAGAGAAAATTGAGAAACAGCTCTTCGTGTGCACGGCCAAAAGTGACGCTTCAACAACCAGCTTTAATGCAGCGGACAGCCCGCCATGATCCGCCGCTTTGCCAGGATCCGCTGCTTCTACCATAATGAGATGATTTAAAATATGACCTAGGGGTGGTTGGAGTAGATCTGACTTTCCTCTTTCTTCCTTCTCTCATTCTTCCTATAGATTGTAAGGAGTGGCAAAATATAAAAGAAGTTGTTCATTCTTTCTGCTCTACCCTCCCTTCTTTTCTTCTCTAGGATTGAAAATGGAGTTGGAACCTCCTCCCTTACTCTGTAATGGCATTTTTTCCTTTTACTAATGGAATGATGCTCTGTGCAAACTTCTGGAGCAACAAATCGTGTTCTGTGATGCATCTGTCCATCCTCTCTCATTTTTGCTTGTTCTCTCCTTGCCTCTCTTCATTTGCAGGTATTTATGCATGTCTAAATGTTCATTGCAGGTTTGGAGCTATGTTCATGGAGTTTTGGGACATTTTTTGTGTGAAATCTATCCTTGGGCCTGTGATGCATCTGTCCATCCTTCCCATTGCTCACCTCTCTTTGTCCCATGGCAGTTTTGATAGATGTTCAACATCCTCTTTCTTTGGTGTATCACCGTTTTAGTGTAGGATTTTGCTGTTTTTCCCTTCTCTCTCTCTCTCTGTGTCCTTGGCATGGTTATATTAGGATTAGATTAGCTTGCCTGCACTGGAATAGCTTGTGGTAGGTAGTTTAGGAGTAGGAACCAGCCTTCTCTGGAGATTCCTCTCTCGGTTTCACAAGTCCCACGCTTGGAGAGAGGTTTCCATGTTGTGCAATCACACTGGATGCCTGAACATCAACCTAGAAGCCTGATGTGCATCCAGGGGTGCTGTGATTTTGCATCAACAAAACCCTAAACCCTAAACCCTAAACCATGAGCCCTAAACCCTAAACTCTAAACCCTAAACACTAAACATTAAACCCTTAACCTGAAATTATTAACCCCTAAAATGAAAACCCCATACACTTAGACCTAACCCCTAAACCCTATATCTATAGCCCTAAATCCTAAACCATGAGCCTTAAACGGTGATCATCAAATGCAAAACCCTAAACTTGAAACCATAAACCCTAAACCCTAAACCCTAAACCATAAGTTACAAACCCCCTTAACATTTATCCATAAATCTTAAAGCCTAAACCATAAAATAGAAACCATAAACCATGACCCCTAAACACTAAACCCTTAACCATAAACCCTAAAAATTAAACACAAAACCCTAAACCCTAAAAATAAACAATAAAATCCCTAAACCCTAATCCTTAAACCCTTAGCTCTAAACCCTAAACACTAAAGATTAAACCTTGAACCCTAAACCCTAAACCCTAAATCTTAAATCCTCAACCCTAACCCTAAATAGGAAACCTCCT
The DNA here is from genome assembly GCA_019776745.2 of Taxus chinensis. Taxonomy (NCBI): domain Eukaryota; kingdom Viridiplantae; phylum Streptophyta; class Pinopsida; order Cupressales; family Taxaceae; genus Taxus; species Taxus chinensis. The sequence goes on along the minus strand of CM034156.1, from coordinate 217,167,074 downwards.
AAATGCTAAACCATAAACCATTAACCATTAACCTTAAAACATAAACCATAAACCATAATCCATAAATTTTAAAACACTAAACCATAAACCCTAAACCCTGAGCCCTAAACTGTAAATCTTAAATCATAAACCCTAATCCATAAATTATAAAAACACTAAACCATAAACCCTAAACCCTAAATCCTAAATACTAAAAACTAAACCCTAAACCCTACATTCTAAACCCATATCCCTAAACCTTAAACCCTAAACCCTACATTCTAAACCCATATCCCTAAACCTTAAACCCTAAACACTAAACCATGATCCCTAAATCCTAAAAACTATACCTTGATCCCTAAACCCTAAAACCTAAAACCTAATCCCTAAACCCTAAAACCAAAGCCTTGATCCATAAACCCTAAACCCTAAGCCCTAATCCATAAACCCTAATCCCTAAACTCTAAACCCTTATCCCTACACCCTAAACCATAAAACCTAAAACCTAAACAATACAAACTAAAACATGAACCCTATATTCTATACCCTAAAACATAAACCTTAAACACTAAAATCTAAACCATAAAATCCAAATCATAAACCCCATAAACTTTAAACATTGGGGCCTAAACCCTAAACCCTAAACTATAAACCTTAAGCCCTAAACCCTAAACCCTGATCCCTAAGCTATAAACCCTAAACCCTCAACCCTAAATATAAGCCCTAAACCCTAACCCTAAAAACCCTAAACCCAAAACCTAAACAAAACCCTAAACCCTAAACCCTTAACCCTAAACCCTAAACCCTAAACCCTAAACCCTAAACCCTAAAACCTAAACGTTAAATCCTAAACCTAAACCCTACACCCTGAGCCCTAAATCCTAAACCCTGAACCCTAAACCCTAAACCCTAAAACCCTATCCTTAAACCCTCAACCCCAAAACCTAAGACCTTAACCCAAAACCCATATCCCTTTACTATACACACTAAACCTTAAAAAATAAACCTTTAGTGTAAAACCATGAACCCTAAACCCTAAAGCAGGAGCCCTAAGCCCTAATCCATAAATCGTAAACCAAAAAACCTAAACCACAATTGCTAAACCCTAAAATGTAAACCTCATAAACCCTAAACCCATAAACTTAAACCTTAAGCCATAAAATCTAAAATATAAACCGTAAACTTTAATCCGTAAGCCATAAACCCTATACCCTAAAAAACTCAACCCTAAACACTAAAACCTGAGTAGTAAACACTAAACCATAAACCCATATCCCTAAACCCTTAAGCTTAAACACTAAACAATAAAACCTAAATTCTTAGCCCTAAACTAAAAACCCTAAACCCTCAACCCTAATCCATAAACCCTAAACCCTAAACCCTAAATCTTGATCCTAAATTCCTAAACCCTAAACTCTAAACCCCTAAAACCCTAAACCCTAAACAATTAAACATAATACTTAAAACCTATACCCTATACCTTATACAATAAACCCTTTAAACCTTATACCCTTAGCCCTAAACCATAATCCCAAAAACCTAAACCCTAAGCCTAAACAATAAACTCTACATAATAAACCCTTAGCCCTAAACCCTAAACCCTAAACTATGAGCCCTAAAACATAAACCCTAAACCCTAAATCATAAACCCTAAACTTGAAATCCTAAACCCTAGACCCTAAAGCTTAAACAATAAACTTTAAACCCTAAACCATAGACCCTAAACCCTAAACCATAAATAGTAAACCATAAACCCTATACCCTAAACCCTAAACCCTAAACACTAAAAATAAAACCATAAACCCTAAACCATAATCCCTAAACACAAAACCCTAAACCCTAAACCCTAAACCCTATACAATAAATCATAAACCCTTAACCCTAAACCCTGAACCCTAAACCCTAAACCCTAAACCATAGACACTAGCCTTAAACTCTATAATCTTAACCCTAAACCATAAACCATTAACCCTAAACCCTAAACTGTAAACCCTAAACCGTAAAATATTAGCCCTAAACCTTAAACCCTAAACCATAATACCTAAACCGTAAACCCTAAACCCTAAAACCTAAACCCTAAACCCTAAAACCTAAATCATAAACCCTAAACCCTAAACCCTAAACCCTAAACCTTAAACCCTAAACCCAAAAACCCTAAACCCTAAACCCTAAACCCCTAGTCATAAATGTTAAACCATAAACCATAAACACAAAATGGTTAGCTCTAATCCCTAAAAACTATACCCTCCACCTTAAACCTTAAACCCTAAACCCTAAAACCTAAGCCTTAAAGCCTAAACACTAAAACCTGAATCATAAACCCTCTATAACCCTTACACCTAAAATGCCAACCCTAAACCCTAAATCCTAAAAAATAAATAGCCTAAACCCTAAAGTCTTGGCCCTGAACCTTAAACCCTAAACACTAAACATTGAGCCCTAAACAATAAACCCTAAACCCTAAAGACTTAGTCATAAACCTTAAACCCTAAACACTAAACACTGAGCCCTAAACCATATACCCTAAGCCCTAAACCATATACCCGAAGCCATAAACCATATACCTTAATCCCAAAACTCTAAACCATAAAACCTAAACCCTAAAAACTAAACCCTAAACCCTAAACCCTAAACCATAAACCATAAACCTTAAATCCCCTAAACCCTAAACCCTAAAATCTAAACCCTTAACCATAAACCATAAACCCTAAATCCTAAACCCTAAACCCTAAATCCTAAATCCCTAAAACCTAAACCCAAAACCATTATCCCTATACCCTAAACCCTAAATTGTAAACCCTTAGCCCTACACCCTCAACCCTAAAAGCTAAACCATAAGGCCTAAGCTAAAAACCATACATCGTAAACCCTAAACCTTAAACCTTAAACTGTAAATGATAAAATTGAAACCCTAAAACCTAATACCTAAACTGGTAACCCAAAACCCTAATCCCTAAACACTGAGCCCCAAACCCTAAACCCTAAGACATAAACCCTAAACATTAAACTGTAAACCCCCTAAACCCTAAACCCTAAACCCTAAACCCTAAACCCTAAACCTTAAATACTAAATCCTAAACCCTAAAGCCTAAACCCTAAACCCTAAACCCTAAACCCATAAACCCTAACCATAAACCCTAAACCTAAACCCTAAAACTAAAACCCTAAACCCTTAACCCTAAACCCTAAGTCTTAAACACTAACCTATGTGCCCTAAAACCTAAACACTAAACCATAAAACCTAAATCATAAACCCCATAGACCCAAATCCTAAACTCTTAACCATAAATCCTAAAACCTAAACTGTAAAAATAAAGCTCTAAACCCTAAACTTATAAGCCTAAATCCTAAAATCTAAACCTAAACCCTAAACCTAAACCCTAAACCTAAACCCTAAAACCCTAAACCCTAAACCCTAAAAGCTAAACCCTAAACCCTAAACCCTAAACCCTAAACCCTAAACCCTAAACTATAAACCCTAATCCCTAAACCCTATAAATCCCTAAACCCTAAATCCTAAACATTTAACCCTAAACCCTAAACCCTAAACCCTAAACCTAAAGCCCTAAACTTAAACCCTAAACCCTAAACTCTACAATCTAAATCATAAACCCTAAACCCTATGACCTACACCTTATACCCTAAACCCCTAGCCTAAACCCTAAACCCTAAACCATAAACCCTAAACCATAAAATTTAAACCCTAAAATCTAAATTGTAAACCCCATAAACCCTAAACCCTAAACCCTAAACCCTAAACCTAAACCCTAAACCCTTTTCCGTAAATTCTAAACTAAAAACACTAAACCCTAAACCTTAAACCGTGATCTCTAAACCCTAAAACCAAAATCCTAAAGCCCAAAGCTTAAACCCTAAACCCTAAACCCTAAACCCTAAACCCTAAATAGCCCTAAACCCTAAACCCTAAATCCTAAACCCTAAACCCTAAACTATAAACCATAAACCCTAAACCCTAATCAATAAACCCTAAACCCTAAACCATAAACCCTAACCCATAAACCCTAAACCCTAAACCCTAAACCCTGAGCCCTAAACCCTAAACCATAAACCCTAAACCCCTAAACCTAAACCCTCAAACCCTAGCCCTAAACCCTAAACACTAAATCCTAAGCCATAAAGCCTAAAGCCTAAACCCATAGCCCTCAACCCTAATCCCTAAACACTAAGTATTAAACCCTAAACACTCATCCCTAAACTCTAAACCTCCATAAACCCTAAACCCTTATCCCTAAACCTTAAACCCTAAATTTATACCCTTAACCCTAAACCCTAAACCCTAAACCCTTAAACCCTAAAACCCTAAACCTAAACCATAAGACCTAAACCCTAATCCCTAAACCCTAAAACCTAAGTCCTAAACCCTAAACCCTAAACCCTAAACCCTAAGCTATGAGCCCTAAACCCTAAACCTTAACCCCTAAACCCTAAGTCCTAGACCATAAAACCTAATCCATACAACCTAATTTACAAACCCTAAACCCAAAACCTCCAAAAACCTAATCCCTAAACCCTTAGTCATAAACCCTAAACCTTAAATCCTAAATCATAAACCTTGAGCCCTAAAAACTAAACCATAGACCCTAAACCCTAAAACATAAATGTTATACCCTACACCATGATCTCTTAAACCTATAACCTAAACCCTAAACTATGATCCCTAAACCATAAAACCTAAACCTTAAACCCTAAACACTTAACCCAAAACCCAAAAGCCTAAATCTTAAACCCTTAACCCTAAACTCCTAAACCCTAAACCATAAACCGTAAAACCTAAACCCTAAAACCTTATCCCTAACCAATAAACCTTAAACACTGAGCCCAAACCCCTAGACCCCTAGCCCTAAAACCTAAACCCTAAACTCTAAACACTTACCCATAAAGCATAAAAACTAAATCATAAACCCTGAGCCTTAAACCATAAAAACTAAATGGTAAACCCTAAACCCTAAACATTGAGCCGTAAACATTAAACCATATACCCCCCAAACCCCATAACCTAAACCCTTAGACCTATATCTTAAAACCTAAATCCTAAACCTTAAACCCTAAACACTAAACCCTAAAACCTAAATCCTAAATTCTAAACCCTAAACCCTAAATTTTATACCCTAAACTCTAAATCCTAAACCATAAACCCCCTAAACCCTAAATCCTAAAACCTTAGCCATATACGCTAAGACCTAAACCCTGAGCACTAAACCCTAAACCCTAAACCCTAAACCCTAAACCCTTAGCCCTAAACCATAAACCCTAAACCCTAAAACCATAAACCCTAAACCCTTAACCCTAAACCCTAAACCCTAAATTTGAATCCCTAAACCCTAAACACTAAAAACTGATACCCAAACCCTAAACCATAAACTTGAAACCTAAATCCAAAACCCTGAGCCCTAAACCCTTAAAATTGGGCTCTAAACCCTAACCCCTAAACCTTAACCCTAAAACCTAAAACCTAAAACCTAAACAATAAAAACTAAACCCTTATCCTTAAACCATAAACCCTAAAGCATGAGCCCTAAACCCTTATCACTACTCTATACCCTAAACCTTGACCCCTAATCCCTAAACACTAAATCCTAAACAATAGGCCCTAAAATATAAACCCTAAACCCTAAACCCTAAACCCTTATCCCTAAACCATAAACCCTAAACCCTAAACTCAAAACCCTAAATCCTAAACCCTAAACCCTAAGCCATAAACCCTAAACCTTAAAAACTAAACCCTAAACCCTAAATCCTAAACCATAAACCCTAAACCCTAAACCTTAAACCCTAAATGGTAAACACCTTAAAAATTAAACACTAAATTGTAAACCCTAAACCATAAATCCTAAACCTAAACCCTATAAACTGTAAACCCAAAACCCTAATCCCTAAAATAAACCCTAAACCCTAAACCCTAAACCCTAAACCCTAAACCCTAAACCCTAATCCCTAAACCCTAAAATATAAACTATAAACCCTAAACCCTTAAAACCTAAACCCTAAAGCCCTAAACCCTAAAACCCTAAACCTTAAACCCTAAATAAAATCCTAAAACATAAACCCTAAACACTTAAAACTAAAACCCCTAAACCCTAAACCTAAACTCTAAACCCTAAACCCTAATAAATAAACCCTAAACCCTAAAAATTCTTAAACCTTAAACCTAAACCTAAACACTTAAACCCTAAACCCTAAACCTCAAACCCTAAACCCTAAACACCAAACCCTAAACCTAAACCCCTAAACCCTAAACCCTAAAACATAAATCCCTAAACCTAAACCCTAAACCCTTAAACCCTAAACCCATAAACCTAAACCTAAACCCTAAACCCTATACCCTAAACCTAAAAACTAAACCCTAAAATCCAAACACTAAATCCTATAGCCTTAACCACCCTAAACCCTAAACCTTAAATACTTATCCCTAAACCTAAAATTTTAACCCCAAGCCCTAAACCCTTATCCCTTAATAATAAATCTTGAGCCCTAAACTCTAAACCTTAAACACTAAACCTAAAATTTATACTCTTATCCCTAAACCCTAAACCCTAAACCCTAAACACTAAACCCTAAAGCCCTAAACCCTAAACCCTAAAACCTAAACCCTAAACCCTAAACCCTAAATTGTAAAACCTAAACCCTAAACCCTAAACCCTAAGCCCTAAACCCTAAACCCTAAACCTGAGACCTAAAACCTAAACCCTAAACCATAAACCCTAAACCCTAAACCCTAAACCCTAAACCCTGATTAACCATTAACCCTAAACCCTAAACCCTAAAACCTAAAACCTAAACCTAAAAAACCCATAAACCTTAATTAAAACCCTAAACCTAAATCCTAAACCCTAAACCCTAAACCCTAAAACCCTAAAACCTTAACCCTAAACCTTAAACCTAAAACCTTAAACCATGAGTCCCAAACCTTAAACCCTAAACCCTTAAACCCTAAACCCTAAACCCTAAACCCTAAACCCTAACCCCTAAACCCTAAACCCTAAACCCTAAACCCTAAACCCTAAACCCTAAACCCTAAACCTAAACCATGAACCCTAAACCCTAAACCCTAAACACTAAAATCCTAAACCCTAAAATATAAACCATAAACCCTAAAACCTAAACCCTAAACCCTAAACCTAAACCCTAAACCCTAAAACCTAAACCCTAAAACCCTAAACCCCTAAACCCTAAACCCTAAACCATAAACCCTAAACCATTATCCCTAAACCCTAAACCCTAAACCATAAAACCTAAACCCTAAACAATAAAACCTAAATCCCTATCCCTAAACCCTAAACGATAAACCCTAAACCCTAAACCCTAAATCCCTAACCCTAAACATAAATCATAAACCCTAAACCTATATAAACCCTAAACCCTAAACTCTACCCTTAATCCCTAAACCCTAACACTTATCCCTAAACCATAAACCATAAACCCTAAAATGTAAACCATAAACCCTAAATCCTAAACCCTAAACCTAAACCCTAAACCAATAAACCCTAAACCCTAAACCCTAATAATTTAAACCTAAAACCTAAACCCTAAACCCTTAAACCCAAAAACCAAAACCCTAAACCCTAAACCCTAAACAGTAAACCTTAAACCCTAAAACCCTAAACCCTAAACCATAAACCCTAAAATCTAAACCCTTAAACCCTAAACCCTAATACCCTAAACCCTAAACCCTAAACCTAAACCCTAAACCCTAACACCCTAGAACCCTAAACCCTAAATCCTAAACCCTAAAACCTAAACCCTAAACCATAAACCCTAACCCTTAATTCCTTAACCCAAAACCCTAAACCATAAACCCTAAACCCTAAACCACTAAACCCTAAACCATAAGCCTAAACCCTAAACCCTAAACCCTGAAACCCTAAACCATAAATCGTAAACCCTAAACCCTAAACCCTAAACCCTAAACCCTAAAAAATAAACCCTAAACCTGTATCACTAAACCCTAAACCCTAAAATTTAAACCCTAAACCATAAACCCTAAACTCATAAACCCTATACCCTAAACCCTAAACCCTTAACTCTAATCCATAACCCTAAACCCTAAACCCTAAGCCCTAAATTCTACACCATAAACCTTGAGTCCTAAACCCTAAAACCTAAACCTAAACCATAAAACCTAAACCTGAAACTAAACCCTAAACCCTAAACCTTGAGCCCTAAACCTAAGCCCTTAAACCCTAAACCCTAAAACCTAAGCCCTAAACCCTAAACCCTAAACCCTAAACCCTAAACCATTAAACCCTAAACCAAAACCCTTAAACCCTAAACCCTAAACCTTGTATCCCTAAACCCTAAACCCTAAACTTGTATCTCAATACCCTAAACCCTAAACCATAAACCCTAAACCCTAAACCAAAAACCATAAACCCTAAACCCTAAACCCTAAACATAAACCCTAAACCTAAACCTAAACCCTAAACCTAAACCCTAAACCTAAACCCTAAACCCTAAACCCTAAAACCTAAACCCTAAAACCTAAACCCTAAACCTAAGCCCTAAACCCTAAACCCTAAACCTTGAGCCTTAAACCCTAAACCATAAACACTATACCTTAAACCCTAAAACTTAAAACTTAAACCTGAAACCCTAAACCCTAAACCTTTAACCCTAAACCCTAAAACCTGAACCCTAAATCCTAAAACCTAAACTAAACCCTAAACCATAAACCCTAAACCCTAACCCTAAACCCTAAACACAAACCCCAAAACCCCAAAACCTAAACCCTAAACCCTTAAACCCTAAAACCTAAACCCTAACCCTAAATCTTAAACCCTAAACCCTAAACCCTAAACCCTTGAAACTCCCAAACCCTAAACCCTAAACCCTAAGTCCTAAAACCTAAACCCTAAACCTAAACCCCAAACCTAAACCCTAAACCCTAAACCCTAAACCATTAAACCCTAAACCATAAACCCTAAATACCTAAACCTAAAATCCTAAACCCTAAATAATCCCTAAAACCTAAACCCTAAACCCTAAATCCACTAAACCCTAAACCCTAAAACCCTAAAACCTAAACCCCCTAAACCCTAAACCCTAACCCTAAACCCTAAATCCTAAACCATAAATCCCTTAAACCCTAAACAACCCTAAACACTAAACCTGTAAAACCCTAAACCCTAAACCCAAAACCATAAAATCACTAAACCCTAAATCCTAAACCCTAAACCTAAACCTAAACCCTAAACCTAAACCCTATAAACCCTAAACCTCTAAACCCTAAACCATTAGCCATAAACCCTAAACCCTAAACCTAAGACCCTAAACATTAAAACCCTAAACCCTAAACCCTAAACCCTAAACCGTTAAACCCTAAACCCTAAACCCTAAACCCTAAACCCTAAACCCTAAACCCTAAACCAAAACCCCTAAACCTAAACCCTAAACCCTAAACCCATATAAGGTACCTAAACCATAAACCCTAAAGAATAAACCCTAAACCCTAAACATAAAATGTAAACCCCCTAAACCCTAAACCCTTTTCCTTCAACCCTAAATCATGATCCCTAAACCCTAAGACCTAAACCATAATTGCTAACACCTAAACCCTAAACCTTAAATTCTAAATCCTAAACCCTAAACCCTAAACCTCGAGCCCTAAACCCTAAACCCTAAACCCTAAACCCTAAGCCATAAACCTAAACCATAAAACCTAAACCCTAAACCCTAAAACCTAAACCTTAAACCCTAAACCCTAAACCCTAAACCCTAAACCATGAAACCTAAACCCTAAACCCTAAACCCTAAAATATAAACCCTAAACCCTAAACCCTAAACCCTAAAACCTAATCCTAAACCCTAAACCCTAAACCCTAAACCCTAACTATAAACCCTAAACCCTAAACCTAAACCTAAACCCTAAACCCTAAATCCTAAACCCTAAACCCTAAACCTTAAACGCTAAACCCTAAACCCTAAACCTAAACCCTAAAAACCTAAACCTTAAAACCTAAACCCTAAACACTAAACCATAAACCCTTAACCATAAACTATAAACCTTAGATCCTAAGACCTAAACCATAAAAACCTAAATTATAAATAATAAACCCTATATTGTGATCCCTAAACCCTAAACCCTAAACTGTGACCCCTAAACCCTAAACCCTAAATCATAAACACTAAACCCTAAACCCTAAACGTAAACCCTAAACCCTAAACCCTTAACCCTAAACCGTAAACCCTAAACCCTAAAACCATAAGCCCTAAACCCTAAACCCTAAACCCTAAACCCTAAAACCCTAAACCCTAAACCTAAACCCTAAACCCTAAACCATAAACACCTAAACCCTAAACCCTAAACCCTAAGATGTTAACCCTAAACCATAAACCCTAAACCCTAAAACCTAAACCTTAAACTTAAACCCTAAACCTAAACAATAAACCCTAAACCCCTAAATCCTAACTCTTGAGACCAAAAACCTAAACCCTAAACCCTAATCCATAATCCATAATCCCTAATTTCTAAACCCAAAACCCTATACCCTTTATTGTTATCACTAAACCCTAAAACTTAAACCCTAAACCCTAATCCTTAATCCCTAATCCCTAAACCCTAAACCTAAAACCATAAACCCTAAAACCTAAAACCTTAACCCTCAACCCTAAACCCCAAAACCTAAAACTAAAATGCTAAAACCACTAAACTCTAAACCCTTACCCCTAAACCTTGAACCGTAAACCCTAAAACCTACACCCTTAGTTCTAAAACCTAAACCCTAAACCCTAAACCCTAAACCCTAAACCATAAACCATAAACCCTAAAACCTTAGCCCTAAATCCTAAAACCTAAAACCTAAACCCTAAAATCACTAAACCTTAAACCCTTACCCCTAAACCCTAAACCCTAAAACCTAAACCCTGAGTTCCAAACCATAAACCCTAAACCCATATCCCTAAAACCTAAACTTTAAACCCATACCCCTAAAACCTAAACCCTAAATGCAGAGATGTAAACTCTAAACCCTAAACCTTAAACAATAATGCCCTTTCCCTAAACCCTAAACCCTAAACCTTATCCCTTAACCAAAAACCCTAAACCTTAATCTCAAAAACCTAAACCATAAATCCTAAACCCTAAACCCTAATCCCTAAACCCTAAACCCTAAAACCTAAAAACTGAGATGTAAACCCTATATCCAAAACCCATAGCATTAAGCTATAAACTTAAGCTATAAACCCTAAACCTTAGCCATTACCCAAAAACCCTAAACCCTTATCCCTAAACCATAAACCCTAAACCCTAAACCCTGATCCCTAAAACCTAAACCATAAACCCTAAACAAGTAGCCCTATACACTAAACCATAAACCCTAAAAACCCTAAAACCTTATCCCTAAACCCTAAATCATAAACTCCCTAAACCCTAAACATTATACCCTTCACTCTAAACACTAAAACCTTAGTAATAAGCCCTAAATGCTAAACCCTAAACCCTAAACCCTTAACCTTAAATCCTAAACCCTTAGCCCTAAACCCAAAAATGTTAAACCTAAACCCTAAACCCTAAACCCTAAATCCTAAACCTAAAACCTAAAACCTAAACCCTAAACCTTAAACCCTATACCCAATAGCCTGAATCCTAAACCCTAACCTAAACCTAACCCTAAACCCTAAGCCATAAACCCTCAACCCTAAAACCATAGCCATTACCCCTAAAACCTAAACCCCAAACCCCAAACCCTAAACTATATACACTAAACCCTAATCCCTGAACCCTAAAAAACCCAAATCGTAATCCCTAAACCCTTATCCCTAAAACCTAAACAAAAAATACTAAACCCCGAGCCCTCAACCCTAAACCCTAAATCCTAAACTCTTAACACTAAACCCTAAAAACTAAACCCTAAATCATATACCATGATCCCTAAACACTAAAACCTTAAACCTTTTTCCTAAACCCTAAACCCTAAACCTTAAACCCTAAACCCTAAACCATAAACCCTTAGTCCTAAAACCTATATACTAAACCTTAAGAACTAAACAATGAGCCTTCAACCCTAAACCCTTATCCCTAAACCTTAAACCCTTGGCCCTAAACCCTAAAATCTCCTAATCCCTAAACCCTAAACCCTAAAACTTAAGCCTTAAAACCCTAAACCCTAAATCCTAAACCCCAAAACCCTAAAACCCTTAACCCTAAACCCTAAATCCTAAACCCTAATTTTTAAACCCTTAGCCATAAACCCTAAACCCTAAAATAAAAGACCTAAACACTAAATCATAAACCCTAAACAATAAACCTTAAACATTAAACCCTAAAACCTAAACCATAAACAATAAACCTCCTAAACCCTAAAAAATTAGCCATAAACCCTTAACCCTAAATTATAAAGAATAAAACCTAAGACCTAAACCTTAAAACCCTAAATTATAAACCATAAACCCTATACCATGATCCCTAAACCCTAAACCCTAAACATCCCTAAACCCTAAACCCTAAACCCTAAACCCTAAACCCTAAACCATAAACCCTAATTAATAAACCTTAAACCCTAGCTATTAGCCCTAAATCCTAAACCCTAAACCCTAAACTATGAGCCTTAAACTGTAAATCCTAGAAACCTTAAACCTAAACCCTAAACCATATAACCCATCAACCCAAAACCCTTAGCCCTAAATCCTACACCTTAAACCCTAAACCCTAAGAACTAAAACCTAAACCCTAAACAAAAATCTATAATCCCTAAACTCAAAACACTAATCCGTAAACCTTATATAGTCTACCCTTATCCCTGATCTGAAAAAATTAAACCCTATAACCTAAAACCTAAGCCCTAAGCCCTAAGCCTTAAACCATAAAACCTAAGCCATAAACCCTAAACCCCTACCCCTAAACCCTAAACCCTAAACCCTAAACCCTAAACCCTAAAACCCTAAGCACTAATCCCTAAACCCTAAACACCAAATACCTATCCCTAAAACCTAAAACCTAAACCCTTAACCCTAAACCCTAAAATATAAAATCTAAACCCTAAAACCAATAAACCTTAAACACTTAACCTGAAATCCTAAACCCCAAATCATGATCCCTAAACCCTAAATACTAAAAACTATAAACTAAACCCTAAACCATAAATCATATACCCTAAACAATAAACCGTAAACCATATACCCTCTACCCTGCTCTCTAAATCCCTAAAATTTAAACCCTAACTCCTAAACCCTAAACTGTAAGCCTTAAGACCTAAAACCTAAACCCTGAGCCCTAAACCCTAAACCCTAAACCCTAAACACTAAACCTAAACCTAAACCTTAAACCCTAAACCCTAAACCCTAAACCTAAAATTTTAAACCCTAAACCATAAACTATAAACCCCCTATAACCTAAACTATGAGCCTAAATCCTAAACCCTAAAACCTAAACCCTGAGTACAAAACCCTAAACCCTAAACCTTAAATCTTAAAAGCTAAACCCTAAACCCTAAACCCTAAATCCTAAATCCTTAGCCCTAAACCCTAAAAATTAAAAACTAAACACTGAGCCCTAAACCCTAAACTCTAAACCCTAGAACATAAATATTAAACCCTAAACCCTAAACACTGAGCACTAAACCCATAACACTAAACCCTAAAATTTAAACCCCATATAACCTAAACCCTAAATGCTTAGCCTTGAGCTATAAAGAATAAACCCTAAACCATAAACCTCTTAAACCCTAAACCATAAATTCTTAGCCCTAAACCATAAACCCTACACCCTAAATTGTAAACCCTAAACCTTGAGCCCTAAACCCTAAATCCTAAACCCTAAAGGATAAACCATATACTCCAAAACCCTAAACCCTAAACCATAAACCCTAAACCCTAAGCCCTAAACTGTAATCCCTAAACCATAACCCTAAACCCTAAACCCCCTAAACCCCAAAATCCTAAACCCTAAACCCTAAACCCTAAACCATAAACACTAATCCATGATCCCTAATCCCTAAACCCTAAACCCTAAAACCTAAAACCTAAAACCTAAACCTTAAACCCTAAACCCTAAACCCTAAACCTTCCACCCTAAACCCTAAACCCTAAACCCTAAACCCTAAACCATAAACCCTAAGACCTAAACCATAAACCTTAAACCCTAAACCCTAAACCCTAAACCCTAAGCCCTAAACCCTAAACCCTAAACCCTAAACCCTTAAAACTAAACCCTAAACCTTAAACCCTTAACCATAAACCCTAAACCCTAAACCCTAAACCCTGATCCCTAAACCCTAAACCCTAAACCCCCAACCCTAAACCCTAAACCCTAAACCTTATAACCTAAACCATAACCCTAACCATAACATTAAAAAATGAGCCTTAAACCCTTAGCGGTTAACCCTAAACTCTAAACATTGATACCTAAAACCTAAACCTTAAACCCTAAATCCCAAACCATAAAATACCAAACCCCTAAACCTTTAACCCTAAACCCCAAATCTCTAAACGTTAAACCCTAAAAACTAAACCCTAAACCCTAAGAACTGATCCCTAAACCCTAAATAATAAAACCTAAACCCTTAAACATAAACCCTAAACCCTATACAATGACCCTTAAATCTTAAACCCTAAACACTAAACCCTAAAATCTAAACTATAAACAATAAATGATAAACCAATAGCCCTAAACACTAAACCCTCAATCATAAATACACTAAACCCTAAACCCTTAGGCCTAAATCCTTAAACCCTAAACCCTAAATCCTAAACCTAAACCCTAAAAACTAAACAATAAACCATAAACCCTAAATCCTAAGCCCTAAACCCTTAAAAATAAAAAATGAAAGCTAAAACATAAACCATAAACCCTAAACATTAAGCCATGAGCCCTAAGCCCTAAACCCTAAACCCTAAACCCTAAACCCTAAACCCTAAACCCTATACCCTAAACCCTAAACCCTAAACCCTAAACCCTAAAACATAAACCTAAACCTTAAATATAAACCCTAAACCCTAAGACCTAATCCCTAACCCCTAATCCCTAAACCCTAAAACCTTAAACCTAAAACCATAACCCTAAAACACCTAAACCCTAAACCCTAAAAACCCTAAACCCTAAACCCTAAACCCTAAACCCAACTAAACCCTAAACCTAAACCCTAAATCATAAACTTAAACCCTAAACCTCCCTAAACCTTAAACCCTAAACCTTAACCCTAAACCTAAACCCTAAAACCTAAACCTATTGAGCCTTAAATCCTAAACCCTAAAACCTAAACCGTAAACCCTAAACGCTAAATCCTTGTAAAACCTAATCCCCTAAACCAGATAATACTTCTAAACCTTAAACCCTAAATTCTAAACCTGATAACCCTAAACCCTAAACCCAAATCCTAAACTTGTAAAACCTAGAGACTCCAAACCCTAAAACCTAAACCCTAAACCATAAATCTATAAACCATAAACTATAAATCCTAAACCCTAAACCCTAAAAACAAACCTTGAATCGTAAACCCCATAAACCCTAACCCTTTATCCCTAAACCATATGGTAAACCACCAAAAGTCCTGAAACCTATTTGTCATGCAAATAAACACAAACCAAAGTTCAAACATAAAACCTAAACAGACTAAAAGGTAAACCGTTAATCCTAAACTGAAACCCTAAACAAATAATACAAACAAACCCTGAAACCCATTTACAGAGCCTAAACATTAACCAATGTCAAAAACCTAAACCCTAAACCCTAAGACCAGGTAAACCCTAAACCCTAAACCTTAAAAGGTAATCCCTTAGTCACTTGCTGGACTAAACCCTAAACCCTAAACCCTAAACCCTAAATCTTCAAAAATAAACCAAAATCTAAAACTTGCATCGTAAACCCCATTAAACCCTAAACCCTAGTACCCTAAACATCTAAACCCTAAACCTTAAACTAAACCCTAAACCCTAAATAAACCTAAACCCTACAAACCCAAACCCTAAATTTTGAACCCTTAAGGAAACCCTAACCCTTCTGCCCTAAATATGGTCCCTAAACCTCACTTCTGGCCATAAACATGCATCCCTAAACTATTTCTCTTGAATCTCTAAACCAGACTACATCCAAAACCATCAATATTAAACAACCTTGAAATCATGTAAGAAGCTTTCCCTTAAATAAATAACCCTTATGAAAATCCTAAACTCTGGATCGAAAGATAAACCCTAAAGATTTAGGGCACAAAACAGGTGAAAATGCTTTTGAAAATTTTAAACCCTAAAAATCTAAACCTAATGACACGTAAACCCTGAAACCCTAAATCCTTTCCCTCTAAACCATAAACCCTAAACCTACTAAATTAAACCCTAAAAATTTTGATTGGCTCGTAAACCCTTGAAACCCTAAACCCTTTGAAATCTAAATGGACTAAACCCTTGTGACCCTCGCGATTTGAACCTGGTCACTGAGTCCTAAACCGGCTTTTCGCACCCTAAACCTTTTTTTCCCTAAATGTCCTAGTGCCCTAAACAAAACCTAAATCCACTAAAATGGGCTAAACCTTGTCCCTTAACTATAATGACACGTGGCAAATCTGATTGGCTCTAAGCTTTTCCTAAATCCTAAACCCAAACCGTAAACTACCCTTTGTCCCAAACCCAATACCCTAAATTTCTCTAATTTTGGTAAACCAAACCAGTAAACCCTCCAACGCACTCACGGCCCAACCCTAAACCCAGTGTGAAAGTTCCCCATTTAAGATGAACCGGCCAGTTCGCCCTTCGCATAAATTTGTCCCACTAAAACCTGGACTGTCTGGAGGAATTTTCAAACCTAAACCCGTCTCGATGTTCCTAAACCCTAAACCCTAAACTAAACTTAGCCCTAAACCTTCAAACCCTAATCCTTTTGGCCCAAACCCTAAACTTGTTTTTAAACTTTAAACACCTTTTCTTAAACTTAATCTCTTTTCAACCTAAAGGAGAGTAAGGACCCTAATATGAGGGGACCCTGGAAACATGAAACTTTTTGCCCTAAATCAATATTGCAAACCCTAAACTTAAGAATAAACCCTAAATGTTAAATTCCCTAATCCCTAGGGGGTGAATTTGGATAACACCTGTTAAACCCTTACTTCAAAAATTCCAACCCTAAACCCTAAACCCTAAAACCTAAACCTTAACCCCAAAACCATACACCCTAAACCCTAAACCCTAAACCGTAGACACTAAACACTAAACCCTAATCAATAATCTCTAAACCATAAAACCTAAACCTCTTTAACCCTAAAGCCTTAGCCCTAAACCTTAAACCCTAAAAACTAAACATTGAGCCCTAAACCCTAAACCCTAAATGCTAAGTCCCAAACCCTAAAAATTAAACCCTAATCCCTAAACCCCCTAAAACCTAAACCTAAAACCCTTAGCCCTAAAATATAAACCCTAAAACCTAAATAATAAACCCTAAACCCTAAACCCTAAACCCCAAATTTGAAACCTTAAACCCTAAACCTTAAACCCTAAACCCTAAACTTTAAACCCTAAACCCTAAACCTTTA
>CM034156.1:217142121-217144621 GCA_019776745.2 Taxus chinensis | reverse complement strand
CCCTAAACCCTAAACCCTAAATCCTTTAAACCCTAAACCCTCAACCCTAAAACCTTAAACCCTAAACCCTAAACCCTAAACCCTAAACCCTAAAACCTTAAACCCTAAACCCTAACACCCTAAACCCTAAACCCTAAATAAAACCCTAAACCTAAACCCTAAACCCTAAACCCTGAACTAAACCCTAAACCTAAACCCTAAACCCTAAACCCTTAAAACCTAACCCCTAAATCCTAAACCCCATAAACCCTAAACCCTAAATTACTAAACCTAAACTATAAACCTAAACCCTAAACCCTAAACCCTAAACCATAAACCCTAAACCCTAAACCCTAAACCCTAAACCCTAAACCCTAAACCCTAAACCCTAAACCCTAAACCATAAACCCTAAACCCTAAACCCTAAACCAAAAACCTTAAACCCTAAACCCTAAACCCTAAACCCTAAATAATAAAACGTAAACCCTAAATCCAAAACCCTAAACCCTAAACCCTAAACCCTAAACCATAAACCCTAAACCCTAAACTCTAAACCCTAAACCCTAAACCCTAAACCCTGAATCCCTAAACCCTAAACCCTAAACCCTAAACCCTAAACCTAAAACCCTAAACCCTAAACCCTAAACCCTAAACTCGAAACCTGAAACCCTAAAACCTGAAATCCTAAACCCGAAACCCCTAAACAGAAACACTAAAACCCTAAAACCCAAACCCTAAAATCCTAAACCCTAAACCTTAACCCTAAAAACCTAAACCCTAAACCCATAAACCCTAAACCATAAACCTAAACCCTAAACCACTAAACCTAAACCTTAAACCCTAAACCCTATAAACCCTTAACCTAAACCCTAAACCCTAAACCCTAAACCCTAAACCCTAAACCCTAAACCCTAAACCCTAAACCCTAAACTAAACCCTAAACCAAAACCCTAAAAACCTAAACCCTAAACCCTAAACCCTAAACCCTAAACCCTAAACCCTAAACCCTAAACCCTAAACCCTAAACCCTAAACCCTAAACCATAAACCCTAAACCCTAAACCCTAAAACATAAACCTAAACCCTAAACCCTAAACCCTAAACCCTAAACCCTAAACCCTAAACCCTAAACCCTAAACCCTAAAACCTAAACCCTAAACCCTAAACCCTAAACCCTAAACCCTAAACCCTAAACCCTAAACCCTAAACCCTAAACCCTAAATAAACCTAAACCCTAAACCCTAAACCCTAAACCCTAAACCCTAAACCCTAAACCTAAACCCTAAACCCTAAACCCTAAAACCTAAACCCTAAACCTAAAACCCTAAACCCTAAACCATAAACCCTAAACCCTAAACTAAACACCCTAAACCATAAACCCTAAACCCTAAACCTAAACCCTAAACCCTAAACCCTGAAACCCTAAACCATAAATCCCTAAACCCTAAACCCTAAACCCTAAACCTAAACCTAAACCCTAAACCCTAAACCCTAAACATTAAACCATAAGATCCTAAACCCTAAACCCTAAACCTAAACCCTAAACCCTAAACCCTAAACATAAACCCTAAACACTAAAACCCAAAAAACCTAAACCCTAAACCCTAAAACCCTAAACCCTAAACCCTAAACCCTAAAACCTAAACCCTAAACCATAAACCCTAAACCTTCACCCGTAAACCTTAAACCCTAAACACTAAACCCTGAACCAAAAACCCTAAAGCCTAAAACCTAAACCCTAAACCCTAAACCCTAAACCTTAAACCATTATACATAAACTCTAAACCTTAAACCCTAAACCCTGAGATATAAACCTAAAACCCTAATCCCTAAACCCTAAACCTAAACCTAAAAAGTAAACCCTAAACCCTAAACCCTAAACCCTAAATAAACCCTAAACTATAAACCCTTATAAACCCTAAACCCTAAAACCTAAACCCTTAACCCTAAACCCAAAAACCTAAACCCTAAAACTTAAATCCAAAACCCTAAACCCTCATCCCTAAACCCTAAACACTAAACCCTAAACCTAAACCCTAAACCCTAAACCCTAAAACCCTAAACCCTGAAACCTAAACCATAAACCCTAAACCCTAAACCCTAAACCTAAACCCTAAACCCTAAACCCTAAATTATAAACCCTAAACCTAAAACTCTAAACCCTAAACCCTAAACCATAAACTCTAAACCTTAAACCCTAAACCCTAAATCCTAAACCTAATAAAATTATCCCTAAACCATAAACCCTAATCCCTAAACATTAAACCCTAAACCCTAAACCCTAAAACCTAAACCCTTAAACCTTAAACCCTAACCCCTAATCCCTAAACTAAACCCTAAACCCTAAACCTTGACCCTAAACCCTAAACCTAAACCCTAAACCCTAAACCCTAAACCCTAAACCCTAAACCCTAAACCCTAAACCCTAAACCCTAAACCCTAAACCCTAAACCTAAACCCTAAACCCTAAATCCTAAACCCTAAACCCTAAACCTTAAACCCTAAACCCTAAACCCTAAACC
>CM034156.1:217127121-217132121 GCA_019776745.2 Taxus chinensis | reverse complement strand
ATTAAACCCTAAACAATAAATTACAATTCCCTAAAACCTAAACCCTAACTCCTAAACCCTAAAATGTTATCTCTAAATCCTAAACCTTGATCCCTAAACCATGAGCCCTAAACTCAAACCCCAAACCCTAAACCTTAAACCCCTAAACCCTAAACAATAAGCTATAAACCCCCTAAACCCTTATCCCTAAAATCTATACCCTAAATCCTAAAACCTAAACCCTAAACCATGAACCCTAATCCCTAAACCCTAAACCCTAAACCTTAAACCCTTATCTCTAAACCCTAAACCCTAAACAATAAACCTTAAACCCTAAAAGCTAAATCTTAAAACCTTAACCCTAAACCCTATAAATAAAATTGCTAAACCCTAAACATAAACCCTAAACCCTAAACAACCCTAAACCCTAAACCTTAAACCTAAACCTAAACCCTAAACCCTAAACAATAAACCCTAAGCCCTAAAACCTAAATCCTAAACCCTAAACCCTAAAATATATACCCTAATCCATAAACCCTAAATCGTAAACCATAAACCATAAACACTCTTAACCATAAACCCTAAACCCTTAGCCCTAAACCCTAAATCTTAAACACTAAACAATAAATCCTAAACCCTAAACCCAAAACCCATAACCCTAAACCTTAAAACATAAACACTAAACCTATATCCCTAAATCCTAAAATATATACCTTAACCCTAAACCCTAAAACCTAAACCCTAAACCCTAAACCTAAAACCTAAACCTAAAACCTAAACCTTGAGCCATAAACCCTAAACCATGAGCCATAACTGTTAAACCCTAAACCCTTGGCAATAAACCCTTAACCATAAACCCTAAACTTCAAACCCTAAACCCTAAACCCTGAACCTAAACCCTAAATCGTAAACCTAAACCCTAAACCCTGAACCCTAACCATAAACCTAAACCTAAAACCTAAAACCTAAACCCTAAATCTAAACCCTAAAACCTTAAACCTAAACCCTAAACTTAAACCTAAACCCTAAACCCTAAACCCTAAACCCTAAATTCTAAACCCTAAACCTCTAAACCCTAAACCTAAACCCTAAACCCTAAACCCTAAACCCTAAACCATAAACCATAAACCCTAAACCCTAAACCTTAAACCCTAAACCTAAACCCTAAACCCTAAATCCTAAACCCTAAACCCTAAACCCTAAACCCTAAATCCTAAACCATAAATCCCTTAAACCCTAAAACTAAACACTTATCCCTAAACCATAAACCACAAAACCCTAAACACTAAATCCTAATCCAAAAACACTAAACTATAAATGCTAAACCCTAAACCATAAACTATAAACAATAAACCTCCTAAACATTGAACCATCAGCCATAAAACCTTAAGCCTAAACTATAAATAATAAACCCTAAGACCTAAACTGAAAACCCTAAATTCTAAACCATAAACCCTTTATCCTAATCCCTAAACCCTAAACCCTAAACCTTAAACCCTAAACCATAAACCTTTAACCCTAAACCCTAAACCCTAAACCCTAAACCCTAAACCTAAACCTAAACCCTAAACCCTAAACCCCTTAAAAACCCTAAACCCTAAACCTATAATCATAAACCCTAAACCCTAAACCCTAAACCCTAAACCTAAACCCAAAACCATAAACCCTAAACCCTAAACCCTAAAACCTAAAACCTAAAACCTAAACCCTAAACCCTAAACCCCATAAACCCTAAACCCATAGCTCTAAATCCTAAACACTAAACCCTAAATCCTGAGACCTAAACCCTAAACCCTAAACATTAATCCCTAATCCCTAAACCCAAAAAAATAATTCGTAAATATTATTCCCTATACCCTTATCCCTAAACCCTAAACCCTAAACCCTAAACCCTAAAGGATAAACCCTAAATGCTAAACCCTAAACCCTAAACCCTAAAACCTAAAACCAGAGCACTAAACCCTAAAACCTAAACACCAAATCCCTAACCCTAAAAACTAAAACCTAAACCCTAAACCATAAACCCTAAACCCTTAACACTAAACCCTAAAACCTAAAACCTAAACCCTAAAACCACTAAACCCTAAACTGTAAACCCTAAACTTTATAACCTAAATCCTAAGTTCTAAACCCTAAACCCTAAACCCTAACCCTGAACCCCTAAAACCTAAACCATAAAACCACTAAACCCTAAACCCTTATCAATAAACCATAAAACCCTAAACCCTAAACCTTGAGTTCTAAACCCTAAACCCTAAACCCTAAACCCTAAATCCTAAACCCTAAACCTAACCCCTAATCCCTAAACCCTAAAACTTAAAAAAAAATCCTAAACACAAAACCTTAAGAAATAAACCCCTAGCCCTAAATCCTAAAACTTAAACCTTAGCCCTTAGCCATAAACCCCAAATCCTAAACTCAGAAACAAAAACCATAAAATCAAAGACCTAAACCCTAAACCACTTATCCCTAAACCCTAAACCCTAAATGATAATACCTAAACACTGAGCCATAAAACCTAAATCCAAAACTCATAGCTTTAAACCATAAACCTTAAACCCTTATATTTAAACCAAAAACTCTAAACCCTAAACCCTGAGCCCTAAATCCTAAACCCTAAAACCTAATCACTGTAATCTCTTTCCCTAAATTCTAAACCATAAATGTAGTAAACATTTGAATAAGTCTAGCAAAACATGAAAATGAAATCCCTAAAGCCTTAGCCCTAAACCTAAACCCTAATAAACCATAAATATCCCAAATAGTAATCCCTAAACCCTTAGCCCTAAAACCTAAACCCTAAACCCTAAAACTATAAAACCCTAAACCCTAAACCCTAAACCCTAAACCCTAAACCCTAAACCCTAAACCTTAAACCCTAAAAACTAAACCCTAAATCATATACCTAAGCCCTAAACACTAAACCCTAAACCCTTAGCCCTCAACCCTAAACCCTTAATGATAAACCATAAACCCCTGAAACCTTAAACCATAAACCCTTAGTCCTGAAACCTATACGCTAAACCCTAAACCCTAAACCCTAAACACTAAACCCTAAAACCTAAACCTTAAACCCTAAACCATAAATCCTTTAAACCCTAAAACCTAAACCCTTAGCCCTAAACCCTAAACCACAAGCCCTAAACACTAAATTGTAAATGTTAAACCCTAAACCCTAAACCTCCTAAACCCTAAACCATTACCCATAAACACTTAACCCTAAACTATAAACCATAAAACCTAAGACTAAAACCTAAAACCCTAAATTCTAAACCATAAACCATATACTGTGATCCCTAAACCACTATGCCTAAACCCTAAACCCTAAAACCCTAAACTGTGACCCCTAAACCCTAAACCCTAAACCACTATCCCTAAACCCTAAACCCTAAACACTAAACACTAAACCATAAACCATAAACCATAACCCTAAACCCTAAACCCTAAATAATAAAACCTAAATCCCTAAACCCTAAACCCTAAAACATAAACCCTAAACCTAAAACCCTAAACCCTAAACCCTAAACCCTAAACCCTAAACCCTAAATCCTAAACCCTAAACCCTAAAACCTTAACCTAAACCCTAAACCATATACCCCATAAACCCTAAACCCTTATCCCTAAATACTACACCCTAAAACCTATATCTTGAGACCTAAACCCTAAAGCCTAAACCCAAATCCCTAAACCCAAAACCTAAACTCTAAATCATAAACCCTTAACCCTAAACCCTAAACCCTAAACCCTAAACCCTAAACCCTAAACCCTAAAACCTAAATCCTAACCCTAAACCATAAAACCTAAACCCTAAACCCTAAACCCTAAACTAAACCTTAAACCCTAAAACCTAAACCCTAAACCCTAAACCCTAAACCCTAAACCTAAATCCATAAAACCCTAAACCATAAAACTAACTAAACCCTAAACCCTAAACCCTAAAACCATAAATCCCTAAACCCTAAACCATTAAACCTTAACCATAAACCCTAAAACCTAAACCCTAAACACTAAACCCTAAACCCTAAACCCTAAACCCATAGCCCTAACCCATAAACCATAAACCCTAAACCCTAAACCCTAAACCCTAAACCCTAAACCTTAAACCCTAAAACCATAAACCTTAAACCACTAAACCCTAAACCTAAACCCTAAACCCTAAATCTAAACCCCAAATCCTAAACCCTAAAACATAAACCCCCTAAATGCTTGAACCCTAAACCCTAAACCCTAAACCCTAAACCCTAATTGACCCTAAACCCTAAACCCTATAAACCCTAAATCCTAAACCCTAAACTATAAATTCTAAAACCTTAAACCCTAAAACCCTAAACCATAAACTCTAAACCCTAAACCCTGAACCCTAAACCCTAAAACCTAAACCGTAAAACCTAAACCCTAAACCCTAAACCCTAGGCTCGAAACCCTAAACCCTAAACCCTAAACCCTAAACTAACACCTAATCCATAAACCATAAATCCCTAAACCCTAAACCCTTGAACCCTAAAAACTAAACCCTAAACCTTAAACCCTAAATCCTAAACCTAAACCCTAAATAACTAAACCCTAAACCCTAACCCCTAAACCCTAAACCCTAAAACCCTAAACCCTAAACTCTTAAACCCTAAACCCTAAACCTAAACCCTAAACCCTAAACCCTAAACCCTAAACCTAAATCCTAAACCCTAAACCTAAATCCTAAACCCTAAACCTTAAACCCTAAACCCTAAACCTAAACCCTAAACCCTAAACCCTAAACCTAAACCCTAAACCCTAAACCCTAAACCCTAAACCCTAAACACTAAACCCTAAAAACTAAACCCTGAGAAATAAACCCTAAACCCTAAACCCAAAATATTAAATCCTAACCCCTAAACCCTAAAACCTAAACCCTAAACCCTAAATCCTAATCCCTAAACCCTAAACCGTAAAATCTTAGAGCTAAACCCTAAACCCTAAACCCTAAACCCTAAACCCTAAACCCTTAACCCTTAACCCTAAACCCTAAACCATAAAAACCTAAA